>VMDR010023077.1:0-15830 GCA_007922815.1 Macrotus californicus | reverse complement strand
ATACAGCTTTGGGCAAGTCTCCCACTTTCTCTGTGTTTCAGTTTCTCTTTGGTAAAATGAGCTGAAAAGATTAACTACTCTCCAAGATTTTTGTGAGGAGTAAATGAACTGTACATATGAAGTCATCCTTGGACCAGTGCTTGGCATGTAGTGGGTGCTCTGTGAAGGTTAGCTGGTGTCATTGCATCATCATGCCATCACCGTCGTCACCCTATCACATGGTTTTACAGTTGAGATTTACCAAACTTTCAATAAGAGATTACTCATTTGGTTTTAAAGAGTTACATACCTAAGAAAAAGAAATAATGTTTCTGAACTCAGCATTACGAGGCTGGCCTTACCTTGGTATTCATAAGGAACCAGGTAAACATAGAGTCAAACAAAACCCATTAGAGCTGATTTTATAAGAATAAAATGGGTGAGGAGATGGCAAACAAAAGCTTAGCAGACGACTCACTGGGCCCCTCTTCAGTCACAGGCTAACAAGAGCCCTCCATCCCTCTGAGGCACGGACGTCCTCACACTCCCCTCCCTCCACACTGTCTGGCTAAACAGGAGGCTCTACGCGTGTGTGTTGGGGAGATGATGAGGCTGGGGCAAGTGGTGGTAGCCAGGGTGTCTGTGGCCTCTGACCAGGGTCTAAGGACTGGAGTGATATCTTAGGGAAGAATGTTCTAGAAGGTAAGGAGACATACAGTGCTTATCTCTACTAGACTATAAGCAGCCAAAAAAATGGGTGGCACCTTATTCATCTTTGTATCATTACAGCCTAACATGGGCCCGATGCAGGAGACGAGTCAACAATCTAGGTGTAGTTGGTGTGTAAGCATCCTCCAAGGAGAGATTATTGTTACTCATAAAATGAGAGCAAATGCCATTATTTAGCCACGCGTTTGAAAGCTCTGTGAATCATGTCTCGGAGATAACTCAGTGCCCAGCACATCACTGAGTCATAGCAAGTATTGATTTGAAGTCAAATTTTTGTAGAGCTTTCCTGGTGTGTGATCCTCTCTGGTAATAGAGTAGGAATCTGAGTATGTGGGCTGCATGGAACCTTCCCATCATGATGTCACTGTGGGGGGCAGGGGAGTATGTTACTCAGTTTACTGATTTCTTGCTTTGTTTCCCTCCTCACGAGGATTACAGCTGTGCACTTGCTGGTAATTTCAGCTTGTTGCTGATTTGCATCTGGATCTTCCATTCTGTCTGTCTACATTCAGGGTGTTGCTACTCTTCTCAGTGTCTTCTGTATCTTCAGTATCTCTAGCCAACGTCATCAGCATGAGAGTCCCTGTGCTCTCAGACACACCTGACCTCCCCTTGGATGTTCCATTTGAATTTCATCTTTGATTACTCATTGTGGTTCAGCTCCTTTGATACCCCCCAAACCCTTTTATCCTTAGATTAAATGAAGTCTTAAGGGGCTTTACTTTTTTAATGATTTAAAGGACCTTTCAGAAATGCATACACTCCTTATAAATATGTGTAACTGGTTGGTAGCACAATCTGTAACTTAGTGGGCACATTTTTCACATAATCATAGAAAGCTTGTGTTCATCAATTCGTGCAAGACTGTAAAGGCCATGGTCCAGGAAACCTTGGGAGAACTTTAGGAAACATTTAGATGCATTTATGTTGAAGGAAGTTGAATCTGGTTGGATTGTAATGGGGAAGGTGAAGACTCTGTGTTTTCTAAGTGAACAGGCGTGAGGTCTTTAGGACATCAGATGAGGCTGCTCTGGAGGCAGCAGCTGCCAAAACGTCAGCAGCAGGGAAGAGGGTGCTGAGATAGGAAGTGCTCATTGCATAGGCAAGTCCTGAAAGGTAGTTATTTTTTAATAAGAAGCTGTTGTTTATAGGGCAATTTTAATGAGTCGTCATAATGAGTTGATCAGACACAATTAGGGACACACTTTTCTATGGGGATATTTTTGGTTTTGATTTACCTTCATCTCATTTCTCAAAAAATTAGCGAGGATTGAAGTTCTCATTTAATTAAGTCCTTGAAGTTCTCATTTAATTAAGTCCTAATTAGGCTGAAAATATCACTGGTGGCTTTCCAGGATAATAGAAGCTCTCCCCACAGTAACCTGTTTTTGTTTGCTTGTCTGTTTCTTGGTAGAACCTCCATTCTTGGGATCTCCTTTGGAGCTGCGTTTCTGCTGCTGGCCTTCATCCTTTTCCTCTGCTTTGCTGGACAGCTTTTGGTACGTATTTCAAATATGGGACTTCTTTGAAAACTGTGCCCATTCAATGAAAACTGATTTCTGAAAACAGGGAGCTTATTGACTTACCGTTTCAAGAGGTACAGACCCCAGTAAGCAAACATGTGTCCCTCATGTCAGCTGCCCAGAATACAAACTGAGGCAGCTTGTGCACAACCAAGACACTAAAGCGAAGATCATTTGAGATGCTGGGTGTCACATCATAAAATTGTAATTATGTCTATTTGTTTCTGTCAGCATTTTTTACCATCTCCTCTACATTTTCAGAGTGTTCATAACGGCAGCTACAAGCATGATAGGAGGGTTTTATTGTACAGGAGAGTAACATTCAAACCAAATAAATCTTATCCACTTTCCAGATATAAAATCTTGGAACACCAAAATGTGTAACTGTACAAATATTTCTTTTTAGCGTTTGAATTTAAGCCAGTCATTGTAATCTCTTGTGGTTTAAAAGCCAGTTCTGGGTTCAAGAAGTAAATCTACGTATATTCTTGAGACTGAAGCGATAAGAGTGCTCGAAAGAGGCCATGGGACAGAAGTCACAAAAGAGTCGATGCATCGTTTTGTTCATTGCACAGGTGCCAGGTTTTGGGCAGAGTTTCCTGGGCAGCCTCTGGAGACACTTCCATGATTTCTGTGAACCAAAATTTTAATGTTACAAATAATTTGTTATGCAAGATAAATAGGAGTATCTTTAAAATATCTGTCCAGGTTATGTGATGTCTGAGGTTAAGGAAATTTCATGTTTTTGAAATCACAATTTCTTCTTCCAATTAGACTTTGACAAGCCCACGTAGGTGACGCAAACAAGGCAGCAGACCCAGAGTCTGCAGGCCCCCTGGGCCCTTCCCAGGGTGGTGCTGCTCCCGTCAGGATGCACCATAGCTTCGATGAGAGCACTCTTCTCATTCTGTATATGCTTTGACGCTTCTCATCTTTCCTCATTATAACGTCATTTTGCTTTTTAGAAGACATACTCTTCCTGCCAGCAACATTAGGACAGTGACAGAGCGGCCTCTTAGGGCTGTGAAAGCAACAGTCCTGGAGCCCCAGGTGTCCCCTACACTCCAGTCTGTGTCGAAACCTGTGGCCCAAAAAGCGCTAAGCTTCTGAAGCATGTCTCTGCCTCCACTGTCGGCCTTCTCTGGCTTGTACCTTTGCAAACATTTGTGGGTTTTGTTTGCTGTATCATAGTTTAGATTATTTAAATTGGATTAGAAGCTCTTCCACAAGCGGGACTGTGGTTTCTAATTTCCTGGAATGCACGTGGCGTTACTTAAAACTCCCCTGAAGATACTGTAGGTTGTAGAGAAGAGAGTACTGGGTAAACACTGACCCATGGGAATCCTGGTCGACTTCTAAAATGCTTAGTATGCAAAGAAGCCTGGTTTCCCATGTTCAGATTTTCCTTGAGTAGAAAGCGCTCGGGTTCCACACTCTGTCTTCCTGGCCTCCAGAAGGATTTTGAAGCCCATTCCTCAGGATTTGAGAACACAAACTATCATTTGTGGTTCTGTTGGAAATCCAAACTTCTTTCTAAAGCAGCTTATGTCATTGTGCCTAAGTAGCTATATTTCTCATTTTCTAGTCCAAGCAATCCAGTTGTGGGGTTGCAGGAGCATGGTGTCTATTTAAGGTTTCCCGTTGACTTCTCCCTTTCCATTAAGTTTCTGTAGAAAAGGAACAGGATACTGGAGGCTGGAAAGTGAATCTCCAGAGCAGCTTTGCTGCCTGTGTGGGAGTGCTCTGCTCTCATGGAATGTCTCCCCTCTCAGCCTCACTATAATCCGGCCTCACTGTGGAACCTTTTATGGCTTTGGGTCTCTCCTGTCCTTCTCTCTCACCTTCAGCGTGATCAAGGTCCCACATGCATAGTGCCTGCTTCTTCCAATTCCCAAGGGCTTTTCAAGACCCTGACACCCACAAACCAGATGCTTGGGAGTTCTTTATTCTTTTTTACTGTTGTTCAAGTACAGTTGTCTGCATTTTCCCCCCACCTCTCCCCCTACCCCAGCCATCCCCACCTCCCTCCCCTGACCCCACCCTCCCTCTTGGTTTTGTCCATGTGTCCTTTATAGTTGTTCCTGAAAACCCTTCCCCCTTTCCCCCCATTATCCCCTCTCTGGAGGTCTCTTTTTAACTTATTATCTCAAAGAAAAATTTCAAGGCTGCAGATGAAATGGTGCTTGCTTCCTTTTCACCAGAAGCTTGTGTTTTGGCGAAGTGGTCAGGAAAACGAGACTTAAACACAGCTTAGTCTCTCTAAACCTGAATCAGTAGGCTCTGTGAATGAGTCTCCCCCCAGTGGCCAGCTGGAATCCTTGATCCAGATGTGATGCTGCTGAAATTCGAGAAGGAATTTTTCTCATTCCAGTAAGAGGCTTTTTTGTTTTGTTTTATTTTGTTTTAGGCAATTCTGTAAGGATTTTTTTAACTGTCAACATCAAACATATTAATGCACAGCCAATCTAAGAAGCCTTTAACTATGCTTAAGTATGCTTTCTAATCTACCCCCCAAACTCAGTCAGAAGTTAAGTATAGCACAAAGACTCCACCGTGGTCACGGAAGATGTATTGTTACATCCTAACTGCTCTTTCCCTCGCCTCCTGAAAACCTGCCAATTTGTATGAGGTTTTATTAACCTTTGCGTTTAATTGTGGATTAAATACTGAGTTTATGGAAAAGTACGTAATACCCCAGACTCACCTTCTAGTAACATATGTTAACACCTTCTGAAAACTCAGGTGCCGGAGAGAGTAACGATACTAATATTGATACTAAATATCAGTGTAAATCAAGAATTAAGGTAAAATACTTCTATGTCAAGGAGGTTGAGTAAAGTTAAGTCTGACTGGTATTTTTCTGCCAGGAGCCTTACCTTTGTTACATGAAACATGCAACACAAATAAGTGAAATTGCCAGGCCATTGTACAGCTGGGTTTGATTTTAAAAAGTGTAGGAAAATAAAAATGGGCAAAAATAAGAGTGCTAATGAAATGCAATTTTTTCCTGTTGATAAAAAAATCCCGCAGGTATCTGTTCAGGGACACATTCTGGGGAAAATGTCAGAGAAGTTAAATGTTATCGTTACTGCTGTGAGTAGCCCGTGCTACCCTCCCCCACCCCACCCTATGGGCGGACACAGCGCTGCTCTCCCTGCCCTGCCCCACGTTCTTCTCAGTTCTTGCCCATGTGGTGAGCTCACTTGTGTTCCTAGAAACCCTTCCAGAAACTGCCCCAGTCCCTGTGAAAAGTCCTTCTTCAAGCTCCATGGGATTTAGGGTCTGTGCCACATAATTTGACACTTGATTACATAACAGCTCATTTAACCTCCCCCCCTCTTTTTGTGAGTGTGACTATTTTCTTCTTTTACATTTAGTAGATTTCTTGCAATGAGAATTGTTTCCTACACTTGCTTCCTGTCTGCCAGGGAACCCAGAGGGAAGCTGACCACAGAAACATGTTCAATAGGCGTGTACTAAGTCAGCACTACCAGACTCCTGCGTTTCTGTGAGGTTCTGTGCCCCTTCCTCCCCTCAGCAGGTTCCATGGAGCACCTCCCTTGTCCTGCAATGCCCTTGTTCTCAGGCAGAGTTGTTGTGCCCTGAGAGCCCGTGTTAATTCCTTCGTCTGTGTGTAAATGAACGTGTGAACGAGTGAGCAGTGGTAAGTCAGCGGCCCCTCTCTTGCTGCCTTGAAATTCCTTCTTACCTGTGGCACGATTCCTTGACGCCAGCATGCTGACTCCTTAGTTGAAAATAATCTTCTGCCCTTCCTTAACCAACTATGTAGCGCCCACCTTTCCCACCACCAGCTTTCCTAGCACCTGCGGATTGGGCTTCCTATTTCATATTCTTATCTGTATTTTCTTAGGTGAAAAGATCATCAGTAAGTTTGCTTCAGCCCTGTTTTGTTCTTTGTAGTATGTCAGGCACTTGAAACACAAGATAAATGTTTATTATCAGTTAGCTTGTAGGAATGTTGGATTGCACCCAAATGCAACCTCCTGGCACCACTGCTCAGAAAACATCCCTCCCCTGTCCTCACACACCCTCAGTTTCTTTCATGCTGGCTGCTCTGAATTCAGCTCACAGTCACCACATCCCTGCTCTGAATTCTGGCAAGTCCATGGCCAAGGGACATCCTGGCCAACCATCCTGGTGTCCACTCTAGTCCTATCTCACTAGGCACCTTGGCATGGGTGCCTTCATGATGCCATTAGCTTTCTACAGCAGAGGCTGGTTAGCATTTCAGAATTGTAAACCCAAGAGCTGGAGCAGAGATAACCTTGTCCAGCTGCACATTTTGTGGATGTGGAACCCAGGGCCCATGTCCTTCAGTGAGTTCCCATTTCCAATCATTTAGAAGAAGTTTCCATCCATGAAAAATAATGCAGAAGGAGATATAAGGAGATCTCTTGAGGATGGAAATGGAGACTTTGGAGCAGACTCATGAGTGTGGTAACTGTAGGACATGCAAAGGTTTCCTGCCGTAAGTTAAGATCCTTTTGAATCAGTATAAACTGCTTATGATGGGCAAGATATCCATTAACAGTTCTGTATCCAACCTCATTGCAGTTTACAAATAACAAAGTATATATCATATCATATCATAAATGATGACTTACTCTGCTAGGCATTTTATATACTCTGGCTCATTTGTCCTCACAAGATTTTTTGGAAGGAATGCACATTTTATGACTAATGAGACAGAAGCTTGCAGGTGCTACAAACTTGCCCTGTAGTGTAGCGCAAGGTGTTGGAGCCAGAATTGGAATCAAACCTAGAATTCTTATAATTAATTAGAGACAGGTTCCAGGATGCCAGGCTGTGTGTGGAGAGAGTCACCAACAGACAAGTGCCCGGCACTAGGCTGGAATGTCCACATTCGCGGTCACCGGCCAGCATGACACTGAGGATATCTTCTGGTGACTGCTAAGCTTTGATTGGTAAAAATCACATTGGTCAAGATAACCTCACATAGAACCTCATTCATATTCTACTCTAGTGTAGTTTCCTAATATACATTTTTCCTAATATGGCCGTTTGATTTAAAACTGGATTCTGGGGAAACTGTAACCCCACCTTAAAAAACATTTGGTAAAATGGAAAGAAAGAATTTATCATGTAAGTGGATTTAGACTCTAAAATATTGTAATAATATTGCTGTTATTACTTTGCAAAATATTTTCACACGTATAAGAGCCCTTCAAAGTGTTTTCATATATATTATTTTACTTGATCCAAACAACCCACTTTATCTAAGAAACTAAGATGTAGAATAAGAGATTCAAGTCACATTTTCATTATAATCAGCAATAAAAAAAGTAAAATAATTGTTGTAGTAGTAATAATAATAATGTGTACATTTACTGCCAGATCTAACTTTCTAAACTACCTGAAGTGGACTTATCTCTATAACACATGCAATATAGTGACCCTACCCAAAAATACTACCAAAAGAAAAAAGCTCAAAAAGCATCTTTTAAAACAGCGATGCCAGATAAGCCCAATGAAAATGCTAGAAAATGTCAGAAGACAGTTTTCCCTCGATGTGGTGGTCTCATGCTTTGGATGGTGGAGATAACGGAGGCCAGCTTGCCAGCCCTGCTCCGGGCAGCACTGAGAGCACGTAGAGGTCATCCTGGGGAAGGAAAGTCGGTCACACCCCGGCTGATAGAAAAGCTTTCTGCCCCGCAGGAGTGCTTCTCCTTGAAGACTCTTTTCTCGAGTGTCGGTATAACTACCAGCTTTCCCTTGGTTAGTGCTTTCCCAGTGTCCCTTTCTCCATCTTTTTATTCAGCTTTGCATTGTCCTTATGTGGGTTTTAAGTGTGTCTCTGGTAAACAACATCAGCTTTATGTTATTTTCTCTGTTCCAAAAATCTCTTTTACGTGACAAGCGTCATACATTCATGTGTATTTTAATTACTGATACGAGTTTGTTTTGCTTATTTTTTTAACCTATCATGTATTATCTTTGTTTCTACTTATTTTTTTCTCCTTTCCTGCCTTCTCTTGGACCAGTTAAGTTTATTTATTCACCTTTAGTTCCTCTAGTGACTTGGAAATTAAATATTCTACTTTCTGTTAGTGATTTACTTAAAACATGTAAAGGACCACATGACAAAGGGAGTCTGTTAAAATCTCCATCTTCTTGTTAAAGAATACAGGCACCAGATTCTCAATCTCTAAATCTTATCATTATTTCCCATCTTTCACCTTAAAATTAAAAATTCAATAATCACATTGAAGATGTGATAAGAGCTCAGAAAATAACCCATAAAACAAAACAGAAAGACAAAGTGTGTTGTTTAAATTTTTCTAAAGTTAAACTCCTTTCATTATTCATTTGTATTTATTTCTGTTATTTACCAATGTCTCACCATTTTTTCATGAACATTGTTTCTTCCTTCAGGACTCAGTGTCCACATTCCCAAAGGATTACTGCTTTTGTTACCTGTTTAGTGAGAGCCTGGGCACAAAATGCCCACTCACCTTTTGTATACGGAAATCATCTGGCCCTGACTGGCTTGGCTCAGTGGATTGGGCATCGTCTTGCCAACCAAAAGAACACCGGTTCAATTCCCATCAGGGCACATGCCTGGGTGTGGGCCAGGTCCCTGGTTGGGTATGTGCGAGAGGCAACTGATTGGGACACTCCTAGGACACTCCTGGGCCAAGCACACAGCTTCAGTTCCTCCAGCACTAAGCTTATTCTTTGTTTCTGACTCTTGGGAACTTCTTTTAGGGTTCATCTTAAGATAGTAAATTGTTCTGAGAAAACATCTATTGAGTTTCTACTATCTGCCGAGCATTGTGCTGCCTGTGGCAATACAAACACTGGTATAATGTGGCCACTGTTCTCAACCAGCTCTTCCTGTGGCTGGAGACAAGCATTTCAGCAAAGATAATGTGATGTGGGCAGGCCATGAATGCCACGTGATGGATGAATGACTGAGGAATGGGGCTCACCCAGGGAATACAAAAACAACAGGTCGATTTTGCAAATTATGATTGATTAAAATAAAGAAGCCTTTCTGTAGGAAATTCAAGTGCAATTAAATAAGCAAAGCACCCATAGTGTCTCTGAGACATTAAGTGTTACAAGTAATTCTTGCTGCCATTCAAAAATACAGTCCTTGGCTGACTAAAATGCCAAAGGAGGTGTTTCTTTAGGCAAACACACAAAAGTACATGTTTACATGATAAACTTCACCACATTCTTCAGGCAGGATTTTAAAATGAGCTTTGTTTTTCTCGTGATAAAAGTGTGTTGCTCAGCCACTCTAACATTTATAACTTTTCTGCATGTTTTTATTTTATTGATACTTCACTTAATATAAGCATCTACTTATTTTCAGACACTTCATTTTATTTCTAAAATGGACACTAATGAAATTGCAAGAGCAATCTTCTTTTATAAGTATTGCATTAAATTATAAGTAATTTTAAAGTGAAAGACTACCAGTGCAAACTGTTAAAAAATAAAAATAAAATAAGAAAAGAAGAAAGGAAACTATTTTTGGTGGAGGTATTTTTTCTTGTTTCTTTTTTATTCCAATACAGTGCATCAGCATTTTATTATATTTGTATGTGGAGAATTTTTTCCCGCACTGAGTGAAGAACATTGGCAATCACCCCACACCCTTTCCAGCAAAGCACACTGCTTGTTTTCCACAGCACCATCTCCAGGATAAGGCTTTCATGTAAATTTATATTCTCCTCTTACATCTCCCACCGCAGCTAGTACCAATCCCATATTTGTCCGTGGGTGGAATTGGCATTAGTATCCAGGAGCATTTCTGGAAGGTCTCCAGTGAGCTCATTGGAAGTATGAGGCAATCATAGGACAGGAGACCCACTGATGATCAGGAAAAGGAGGGCACAGATTTAGGTAAAGTTATGCCAGTAATTAGACCCAAGATCACCTGGAGTGACTAAACTGGGATCATTTCCATACAAACAGTATCTTTGAAATAGCTGTGAAATGTTCTTTGAGATATTATTCTTTATGTTTCACTAGGATGGTATAAATTTTTAAAAACATTTTTGCATCTAGGAATTTATTTGAATCCTTGGCCCAAAACAGAATAAACTGAAGTAAATGATCACATTAAGGTCCAAGTTGTAATTTTTATTGAGAGCTTCAAATCAAATCAATGTTCCCGGTTTTCCTTAGTCAGATCCCTTCTATTGTAAGGTCGGAGTCCTTTCCCCTTCTTTCTCCGTAGATGGTTTCTTCTGCTCCCCTAACATCTTCGTCTCTCCCTCCTTCTTCCCCACATCACCATACTTCAGGGTACTTGTTTCCTCGATTTTTTTTTCTTTACCAGCATATTTCCTAGTCTTCATAATTCAGCACAGCTCTGTCACTTTGCCTGAATTTAGTGACAGGAATGAGAAAATTGGGGAAGCTGCCTGCCTCCCCGACCTTGAGAGCAATGCCTGTTTCTCATACTTTCAAAAACACTAGCAGGGCTTACTTTGAGGCAGAGGTGAGGACCATTCTGGACAATGAATTGAATCTGTTGCATCCTGAAGTCATTATCCTGAACGCAGTGCAGGCCAAGCCCACATGTCTTTAGTGAGGTGCTCCAAGTGTTTTCTTTCCAGGAGTAAATAGGAACATGTACGTTTTCCTGGACACCCACCCTTCCATGTGTTCAGTAGGCACATGTGACAGTAGTTTCCTGGGCCACCAGTTTGCAGTATTGCCCAGCATGTTGCAGGGGTAAAAGAAGTTCTCGTGTATCTGCCCACGTCTGTTACAGAAAGGGACCAGTCTCTGCTCAGAATATAATATATTCCTATTAGATGGCTTATTTGGCCAGATTATCACCACACATTATTCTAAAATTTTACACAAAGTAATTTTTTAATTTTATAACTTCAGTAATAAGTCTGTGCAATAACTAGATAATATTCTATCTAAATGTGATATGGAATCTGAACTAACTTAAAATTTCTCCTAAAGTAGCAAAGTTTTTGTATTTTCTGCCCTTAACATTTTCATTATCACATCTATTGATAACTTTTGTATACAGACCCAAAATCATCGATTTTAATAATTTTCTCATAAACAGAAACACTGGTCCTAGGCTGCAAATACATACTATCTTAATTTACCAAAATCAAACCAAATGGTATCATCTTCTAATAGATGACTGTAATATTTTATTTGAAAAAAACCTCTGCTTTTTGTACTTTATTTTAGCTTCTCCTCCAGAGCCCAGATCTGATTGGGGTCTGTGGTATTAATATTAACAGCAGCAGCATGCACTGAGTGGTAATGATACAAGCACCCTCGGGTGGGTGTCTTCCAGCTCTGTGACCCTCCAAGACAATGCATATTCAGAGCATTAAAGGGCATCTTATTGGATGACATATGTAATGGTACCACCACCCCTAATCCAAACCCTGTTCTTGGGAGGAGGCCTAGGAGCCCAGGCACAAATCTGGCTCCTCCACTGTTGCTGATGGGGAAAATGATCTCCAGACCCCCACTGTGTGCATGCCCTGCTACCAGCCAGCGATTCAGCACCTGGCAGCCCCTGGAGTCCAGGGCAGTTCATGCTCCCAGTTGGCCCTGGAAGAAATCAGAGAAGGACCTGGGAGAATTAGAGAGGATAATTAAATTGCAGGAAGTCTTACAGCTCTGGGGATTTAATACTGGGCCACTGGGCTGGTTCTTTAAACTTACCTATCCACCTCTCATTTTATATTATAGAATCTCATTTAATTGTTATATTGGCATTTAACATATTGCAATGCTTATATTTTTAAGAATAAAGCAAAGCCAAGACATCCCTCAAAATGGTTTAATTAACAAACTTTTTCTTTACCAGATTTTTTTAAAAACGTAATTTCAGGTCTATTTTAAAGGATACACAAGCATAACTTACATTTATCATAAAAATGTAATTAATATGTCTTTACTCTGCAACAACAATGCCAACAAAATACAACAAGGTTTGCAACCTGGTATGAGTCCTCAGGGGAGGATAGGGCATACTTGTTTAATCTTTGAACAATATTGGTTTGTCTTGTGGTTTTAAGTATCACTAAGAAACTCTAGAGAATACACAAAATAACAATGGATTTTTCTTCCTTTCTCTCTCTTCCTAGCAATGCAGCAAAAAGGCCTCTGCCTCTCTCCTGTGGCTTTTGAAGTCCTCGGGCATCATTGCCAACCGACCCTGGCCACGGATCTCCCTCACGGTCATCACCACAGCCATCATTTTAACCATGGCCGTGTTCAACATGGTGAGTTGTGGCTCCCACCAGGCAGAGGCTTCTTTCCCCTGATGCCTGTCTTAGGAGAATTTTGAAACCTTTCCTGTCGCTTCTTTATCAGCACCATTCACTGCCCTTTAAATTCAACATCCACAGCTGCAGCAGCAGCATCTCTGAGAAAAATGATGCCTTCAGTGGGAGTCACCTGAGGGGGGAGGCTCCTCCCAGCGGTTTCCCACCATCCTGCTCCTTGTGGCTCTCGGCTGCAGAAAGGACTCGGACTGCCAGCAGGGTGATCGCTGAGGAGTAACAGAGTCATCAAATTAAGGACCGTGCAGTGGCAGAAGTGTCCTACTCTGTGGTATAAAAGTCCTGCTCACAAACATCAGCTCCCACCTGACCAGCTGTGTGATTTTGGAGAGTTTTTATTAAACTTCCACAAGTTGCCTTTTCCTTTCTCAAAAATCAGAACTGATGCTTCTCTGCCAAGGTGGTTTTCAGGGTAAATGAGCTGATGTTTCCACCACACTTAGGATAGCACCAGGCATTTTGTAAATATTTAACCAATGGTCTCTCTTACTATATTGGTATTATCATGACTGGTATATTAAAAATAGGCAGGTAGGTAATCAATTCATGTTGAGACACATCCTTATCATTTTTCTGTATCACCATCATCAATCATAAAGCATAAGGATCTTCAATGTTGGTTGCTTTACTGGGTATTGGAACTGCGAGGGGTCATGAGGTACAGTTCTTGTCCTCCAGAAGCATAAAACCAGGTAAAGATAAAGTTTATATATTAAAAGATAACACCTGGTTTTCAGAAATTAAACAGCATTCACTCTACTAAAAGCATATTTACTGATCATAAATGTGTGTCTGGTACATCACTAGAAGCTCAGAACTCGAAGATAGTTCTCTGCCTTCCAGACATCACAGTGGAGTCTAGGAGACGGACAGCAGGTAAACCCATCATTAAGAGTCTGAGGGCCACAGTAGGAGCATGCAGAGAGGAGGAAAGAGGGCAAGGGGAAGGCCAGCAGGCCTGCTGGGCTGATCTGTAGAGGATGGGTAGAAGGAGTTCAGGAGATGGTGGATGAGAGATGAGGACAAGAGAAGACATTTAACTTCTAGGACTAAAAATAGGGTAGACATTTGGAATAAATAGTAGTCAAATAGAAGGCTGAAGAAGTAGATAAGGATCTTGGATGTTTACTTAGGTTCAATTCTCAACATTATACTGTTGAGCAAACAGCTTCTGACACATGCCTGGAGATTCGTGAGGGTGATGCCCCCTAGAAGCCAGACAGGCTGGGGTGCCAGCTTCAGGGTCAAGATAGCCTCTCATCTGCTTCACTCTGCCTTGAAGTTGATCTTAAGGACACTTGCAAAGGTACCAGAGAGGTACCACAGCTTGCCGCCCCCTCCTCCCACTTCCTGCCAGATGAGGAGGCAGGTATGTGGATTCCTGTGTGTCCTCTCACATGGTCAACTAGGGGACAGGCATGCTGGCTTACCACACCTCACCTGACCACATGTCCCCACTGTCTCTGGGAGCTCCCTTGAGAAAGGACATGAGGCTAGGCCCTAAGGTGGGCCACCCCAGATATAGGCCAGTGAAAGGTATGACCTCTGCCCCCTGCATAGTCTCGGAGCTCAACCCACAGAGACGCTTGCCCCTGTAGGCAGTTGGAACTGATGGTGCCTGAGGGCAGAGGGCTCAGCAGTCAAACACACACAGCCAGCGGCTTTCCAAAAGACCTCCTGGCCCTTGGTCTTTGTTCCTATGTGGAGGTGTCTTGATGTGTCAAGTTCACCTTGGGAACTCCACTCTCCTAGGCCCCGTCTTGCTCATCTGAAAAATTAGTGAGTGATACTACGCTATTCTCTCCCACTCCTGGACATACACAACACCTGAGGCCTGTTTTTCCACTGCAGGCATGATGACACCTTCCCCCCAGGGATGGTACCCCATCTTCTAGGCCTCAGGCATACCTAGACCATGACATCATTTATTTCCAACAAGAGCTTATTCAAGACAGACTGGCACACAGCTGGAAAACTGTGCCACATCAGGACCACAAGGAACTCCCTCTAGAACTACCCTGTTTTAGAGGGACTTTGAAATGCAAGGACCCAAGTTGTCAGTGAGCCTGAAGCCTGTGCTCATGAGGAGCCCAGACCTGCAGGTTTTTTGTGCAAGAACTTAAGGGGATTTTCTCCAGGGCTGTCATAAGAGCACAGGGCAGGAAATGTGAGATAAGGGACACAAGACTGAGACAGGGGGCTTTTCTGGAAGTCTGTCTACCTGTGTGTTAGTAGCCATTAGGGCACTTAACCTTTCCACACAGGCAATGTTATGGTTACTGCAAAGAGGGGGAAGAAAGAGCAGCAAAGGGCAGGGAAGGGTGAGAGCCTGTAAAAACCTGAGTGAGTTTCCTAAAATGCATTCCTTGTGTCCCACTTGGTAACATGCAAGTGTGCATTTTCCCTGCTGCTCTCAGACCCAGGAGAGCAACCAACAAGCTCAGAGAGGAGTTTGGGAAATTAAAGCTGCAGGAGACAGCTGGGTCAGAAGTAAACTCCACCATGAAGGGCCTGGGACGGAAACACTTAAGGACCACAGGGCTCACGAGCTTGAGTTCTGAGCAGTTCTAATAGACACACTGTGTTCCATTGCCCTCTAAGGGGTGACTGCCACAATCCCCTTATAATTAAACATTCTTATCCCTCAAGAGTGGGTTCACCCACCTGTGAAGGTACAGAGCCAATAAAACACACTTCTCAAAAGCTGACCTTCTTCATTGGCAGCATGTACAAGTTTTGAGAACAAGACATTTAACATGACATCACAGACTTAAGAGTAAAGTCGCTTCTTCTCTATTTTTTTCTTGGGTCCTAGGAAAGTGCCTTTCATATAAGGGGTGGCTACTTAATAGTTACTAAATGAAAGAATGAATGAATGAATGAACAGGTAAGCACACAACCCTTTAAGAAAGAAACTATTTATGTTTGTAAAATCTGGTTTGACCTTAAAAAAACAGGATTTATCACCCAATTTTTTAATGACAAAATCTAAGTGGGAAACAAATCTGGTTTGGAAGCTAATTTTATTTCACATAGGATAATTAGCAATAATTGACGGGCAGTTCGGTCACTGTCTAAATGTTTAATGAGCTGAGCATTGAGGAGATATATGTTTTACAATAACTGTGATCCCTTAAGAGAGAAAAAATACATCTTCAGTACCAGAAAGATGATTTCCAGAGCCATTTTTTTTCCTCACAAAGAAATGTATTGCCAAGTGAGGTAGAGAAGTCCATGGAAGACAGGCTATGATGGGTGATGTCTGAGAAAGGAAGAT
>VMDR010023076.1:0-15828 GCA_007922815.1 Macrotus californicus | reverse complement strand
AAATGTACCATAGTTTTTTGATCCATTAATTTACTGATGGGCGCTTAGGTTGCTTCCAGCTCTTGGCTATTGCAAATTGTGCTGCTATGAACATTGGGGTGCACAGGTTCTTTTGGGTTGGTGTTTCAGGGTTCTTAGGGTATAATCCCAGCAGTAGAATTGCTGGGCCAAAAGGCAGTTCCATTTTTTATTTTCTGAGGAAATTCCATACTGTTTTCCACAGTGGCTGCACCAGTCTGCAATCCCACCAACAGTGCACTAGGGTTCCCTTTTCTCCACAACCTCTCCAGCACTTGTTGTTTGTTGATTTGTTTATGATGGCCGTTCTGATCAGTGTGAAGTGGTATCTCATTGTGGTTTTAATTTGCATCTCTCTGATGGCTAGTGATGCTGAGCATCTTTTCTTATGCCTCTGGGCCCTCTGTACAACCTCCTTGGAGAAGTGTCTGTTCAAGTTCTTTGCCCATTTTTTTAATTGGGTTGTTTGTCTTCCTGGAGTGGAGTTGTGTGAGTTTTTTATATATTTTGGAAATCAAACCCTTGTCTGAGGTATCATTGGCAAATATGTTTTCCCATATAGTTGGTTCTCTGTTCATTTTAATGTTGTTTTCTTTCACTATGCAGAAGCTTTTTGTTTTGATGAGATCCCATTTGTTTATTCTTTCCAGTGAAAATATTGCTGCATTGAATATCTGATATTTTTCTGCCTATGTTCTCTTCTAGGACATTTGTGGTGTCATGACTTATATTTAAGTTTTTTATCCACCTTGAATTTATTTTTGTGTATGATATAAATTGGTGATCGAGTTTCATTTTTGCATGTAGCTGTCCAGACCTCCCAACACCATTTGTTGAAGAGGCTATTTTTACTCCATTTTATGCTCCTGTCCCCTTTGTCAAAAATTAATTGACCATAGAGACATAGGTTTATTTCTGGGCTCACTATTCTCTTCTATTGATCAATGTGTCTGTTCTTATGCCAGTACCAGACTATTTTGATTACTGTGGCCTTATAATACAGCTTGATATTAGGTATTGAGATCCTTCTTACTTTATTCTTCTTTCTCAAAATTGCTGCAGCTATTCGGGGTTGTTTATGGTTCCATATAAATTTTTGAAATGTTTGTTCTAGATCTGTGAAATATGCCATTGATACTTTAATAGGGATTGCATTTAATCCACAAATTGTTTTGGGTAGTATGGACATTTTGATGATGTTAATTTTTTCAATCCATGAACACAGTATATGCTTCCATTTGTTTATATCTTCCTTAATTTCTTTCTTCAGTGTTGTGTAGTTTTCTGAGTACAGGTCTTTTACCTCCTTTAAAGTCCCCTGCTGACTTTAAACCCGCCAAGTGAGTTCTGCTGGTCTTCCTGGATGCTACAGGCTGGGGCGGGGAGGGAGGTTGGGCTTTGTTTTTCTCCCTTCCTATGGTTTTGTGAGGATGGGGGCCAGGTCTGGGTGGCAATATTCGCAGTTGCCCTGCCTCCAGCACAAGGCCCCCACTGTCCATCTGCGCCAGGCTGGCACCTTTAATCCACCAGTTGTGCCGTCCTTGTGGTGCACTAATTGAGGCAACTCACACACCACCTACTCTCTCTTTGCTGTCCTAGATGCTGGGCACTCTAAAAGTCTCTTCAGGGTAGTTCAGCTCCCGCACCGAGTTAAGTCTTTCTGGGGACTGCTGACTCCCTGAGCCCTTCTGCCCTCCTCTGTGGGGCACCTCCTCCTTCCTCTTAGTGAGCCAGCTACACAGCATCCTGAGGGCTCAGCCTCAGCAGTGGCTCAGGCACGACCAAGAAGGCAGTGCAACAAGGGTGGTGGGTGGTGGCCACTGTGTGAGTTCCCCAAACAGCAACTGAGACCCTTTTTTTTTAAAAGGAAATCCTCTGGTTTAAGCCTGCCACTCTCAACAAGCGCCGGGCTTCAGACACAGCCCCACTCTCCAAACAGACCAGCGACTATCCAGGTCAGGGTCTGGCATGGCCCAACTCTTCTTTCTTCTCCAGGCGTCACCCAGCTCCCCAATTTCTCTGGTAATGACCTAGCCAGCATCCACAGTCCCAGTGTGTGTCTCCCGCTTTGTCTTTATTCCCCCCAGCAACTTGAAGCATCCGGGTGCCTCCTGGTGCTGCTCTGTCCTTCCTGTTTGGCAGGGGAGGGGGCTGTTTACTTGGCTCTCATCCAAGGATTCTGTGGCATATGCCTGGCCGGGTCCACAGCAGCCCTGTTTGTTCCCTGTGCTGCTCCCAGGGACCTTACCGTCCCAAAGCAATCTCCTTACCATCTGTTTTTCAATGTCCTCTACAATTTTTGGCCTCTGACCTTCATATAAGCTGGGATTCCGTTGGCTGTTCATTCTGTTCCTCAGATCAGCTGGGTGTTCCACCTGTGCTCAGGGGGAAGTGGGCTCCTCTCCCACTTACCTCGCCGCTGTCTTCTCTCTCAAAATTTGGCTGTTGTCATTTTTTATTTGATAATCTACGGGTAAAGAAGTCAGTGCCCATGACAAAATAGTCAGGTATTGCATGTTTTTAAAATTCTTGCAGTATACAAGTGGAAAATCTCTGTGGTAATGTAATAGGATGCAGCCAGCACCCCCCCCCCACACCCCCCACAAAAAGGGATTTGTAATGGGGTCCAGAACTCAGGTGTCCAGGAAATATTAAAAATATAGGATGTCCTCATCCCTACAAGTCTGAGCTGGGGGATGGGACATATGGAGCAGGGCCATTGAGTTATTTTGCATAGCAACATTTTACAAATAACCTTAGAACAGTCATTTAACATATCTATAACTTTTGACTGGTTTCATGGATATGTTAAATGGCTGTGGCTATGCTTTGAGCCAGGAGATGGGAGACTTCTACCCAGGATGTAACGGGGAGGCAACTCCCCCTGGTCACAGCACCTGCGAGAGAGCTTGGAGATGATTGGCTCCACACCATGGGGCCACACCTGCCTGAACTTACAATGGCAGCCCAGAAAAGCTTGAAAAATATGGGAATGCTGGCAGATATAGCTAATTATGGGAGAAGTCAGAAATGGGGATGCAGAGGAAGACTGGTGCTGAAATTTAAACCCAGGCACGGCAGCCATGCAGGCAGAACCACATGGCTTTGGGGCTCCCTTTGCCACATTGCTTAGGAAGTTGGAAAGCAAGATGCAGCAGTGATGCAGAGCTCTCTCTCTCTCTTAGAGTTTGGAAGAATGCAGGAGAGATGCTGCGGGAAGGAAAGGGATGAAAGGACTCTCACTGGTAGGCCAGGAGAAGGTGCCACACGGGTTTGGAATAGAACTGGAGATCCTGGCAACACAGCTGATGGTGCTGGGAACCGCAGGAGGCCTGTCAGCTGAACATAGATTAGTGGGAAGAACCGGGGGCTACCTGGGCCACGGACCTCTATTTCTTTTCCTGAGATATGGTACCCTGGACTGGGCAAAGGGAGGGAAGGAAGGACTGTTTTGTGTTTGTGGGTGTTTTAAGGGACTTGGGATTTTAATGAAGACATTAAGTCATTCTTTTAAGTCTGTATAACTTTTGAATAAATAATTCCTTTTCCTTTCACCAATATCTGACATTGAGAGCTATAATTCCCTGGTGATGGGCAAGAAGAACCTAGTACAGGGGACACCCAGAAAAGGGGGGTCCATTTGGTAATAGTATATTGTCCTTCCCCTTTGGGTCCATTCGGTAAAAGTTATATATTTTACATTAGATTGTTTGGATTTTATAATTCTTTTATTAAAGAAATCACAACTTTTGCTTCCAAGCATCTTTAAACAAGTACAAGGTATGTTTTTAAAAACCACATAATTTAGTTCTTATTTATTTTAATAACCTCTTCAATGTGCTGGTTCATAGTGCATAATTCTTTCCATACTGGCATTGGACACAAAAATAGACAAAAACAATCCACCTTGTTTTAACAATTTGGGAACATCTTATTCTTTGTTGGAAAATACCTTAATTATCAAAAATGTTAGGCCTTTTTTGGATGGCAATCACACTCAAATCATCAATTTTCTCATATAGGGAATTTGGAGAGAGCAATTTTGTCCAGATTGGAGTTTCTTTGTTAGAAGAATGAGCTAACACGTGGGACTCCTCTAAGAATTTTTTAAAATAATTTTTTAAATTGTTATTCTATTACAGTTCTCTCAGTTTCCCCCCTTGGCCCTCCTCCACCCATCCTACCACCCCTACTTCCACGGTCAATTCCCACACTGTTGTCCATGTCTGTGGGTCATTCATACATGTTCTTTGACTAGTCCCTTCTGCTTCTTTCCACCCTTATAACTCTCCTCCCTCCCCTATGGTCACTGTCAGTTTGTTCCATGTTTCCATGCCTGTGGTTCTATTTTGTTCGTTAGTTTATTTTGTTCATTAGATTCCTCTTATAGGTGAGATCATATGGTATTTTTCTTTCACTGACTGGCTTTTTTCACTTAGCATAATACTCTCAATTCTATCCAAGCCATCGAAAATGTAGGAGGAGCTCCTTCTTGCTTTCTGTGGAGTATTCCATTGTGTAAATGTACCACAGTTTTTGATCCACTCATTTACTGATGGGTACTTAGGCTGTTTCCAGCACTTGACTATTATGTATAGTGCTGCTATGAACACAGAGGTGCATAAGTTCTTTGAATAGATGATTCAGGATTCTTAGAGTATACTCCCAGCAGTGGAATTGGTGGGTCAAAAGGCAGTTCTATTTTTAATTTTCTGAGGAAGTTCCATACTGTTTTCCACAGTGGTTGCACTAGTGTGCATTCCCACCAACAGTGCACTAGGGTTCCCTTTTCTCTGCATCTTTGCCAGAACTTGTTGTTTGTTGATTTATTAATGATGGCTATTCTGACCACTGTGAGGTGTTATTTCATGAGGTTTTAATTTGCATAGCTCTGATGGCTAGTGATGTTGAACATCTTTTCATATGTCTATGGGTCCTTTGTATGATCTCCTTGGAGAAGTGTCTGTTCAGGTCATTTGCCCATTTTTTAATTGGATTGTTTATCTTCCTGGTGTTGAGCCATATGAGTTCTTTATACATTTTGGAGATCATCCCCTTGTTCGATGTATCATTGGCAAATATGTTCTCCCATATGGTCAGTTCCCTTTTCGTTATGATGATGGTTTCTTTGGCTGTGCAGAAGCTCTTTAGTTTGATGCAGTCCCATTTGTTTAGTTTTTTCTTTTATTTCCCTTGCCCTAGGAGTATGCCAGCCAAAATATTGCCATGTGGGATATCTGAAATTTCCTGCCTGTTTTCCTCTAGGACTTTCATGGTGTCATGAGTTACATTTAAGTCTTTTATCCATTTTTAGTTTATTCTGGTATATGGTATAAGTTGGTGATCTAGTTTCATTTTTTTTGCACATACCAGTCCAGTTCTCCCAGCACCATTTGTTGAAGAGTCTATTTTTACACCATTGTATGTTCATGCCCCCTTTGTCAAATATTAATTGACTATAGAAACATGGGTTTATTTCTGGACTCTTTATTCTGTTCCATTGATCTATGTGTCTGTTCTCATGCCAGTACCAGACTGTTTTTGTAATCCTGCCTACTTTATTCTTCTTTCTCAAAATTACTGAGGCTATGCATGGTCATTTACAGTTCCATATAAATTTTTGAAATATTTGTTCTAGATCTGTGAAATGTGCCATTGGTAATTTAATAGGAATTGTGTTGAATCTATAGATTGCTTTGGGTAGTATGGACATTTCAATGATGGTAATTCTTCTAATCCACGAACACAGCATATGCTTCCAATTATTTGTATATTCTTTAATTTCTTTCTTCAGTGTTCTGTAGTTTTCCAAGTACAGGTCTTTTACCTCTTTGGTTAAATTTATTCCTAGATACTTTATTTTTCTTGTTGTTATAGCAAATGAGATTTTTTGCCTAGTTTCTGTTTCTGATATTTCATTGTTGGTATACAAAAATGCCATTAATTTCTGAATATTGACTTTGTATCCTGCTGTTTTGCCGAATTCACTTATTAGGTTGAATAGTTTTTTGGTGGAGATTATAGGGTTTTCTATGTCATCTTAATTGGGACCCTCTGTGCTTCCTGAACTTGTATGACTCTTTTTTCCCCTTACCTAGTTAGGGAAGTTTTCTGCCATTATTTTTTTCAAACAGATTTTCTATCTCTTGCTCCTTTTCTCTCATTCTGATATTCCTATGATGTGAATCTTATTACGTTTCATGTTGTCCTGAAGCTCCCTTAAACTATCCTTGTTCTTTTTGCATCTTTTTTTGCTTGGTTGCTCTGACTGGGTATTTCTTTCTACCCTGTCTTCCAGCTAGGTGATTTGGTCCTCTGCTTCATCCAGCCTGCTTTTAATTCCTTCTAGTGTATTTTTAATTTCAGATATTTTATTCTTCATTTTCTCCTGGTTCTTATTCATAGTTTCTATATCCTTTTTCATGCTGCTGTAGTTCCCAGTAAGTTTCTTATAGCTCCCATAAAGTTCCTTGTAGTTCTCACTCAGTTCCTTGAACATTCTTATAAACATTATTTTGAATTCTGTGTCTGATAAATTGCTTGCCTCAATTTCATTCAACTCTTTCTCTGGGGATTCCTCCTTTTCTTTTGATTGGGGGTTATTTCTTTGTCTCCACATTTTAGGAGACTCTTTTTGGTTGTTTCTGCATCTCAAGTTGCTCTGCTTTGCTTGCCAGCCTTTGGTGGTGTGGGCTTCTGTGGTAAGAGTTCTGTGAGACTCAGTGGTACAGTCTCTTTGATCTCCTGATCTGGATGCTCTAGGGCTGCTTTTTACTCAGTTTATGTGGGCTCTCTTATACTTAGGCTTTGATTCTTGATGGCTCATTCATTGGTGGTTTCTCCCCTCCAGTTACCTGACTGGAAGTCACAACTCCCACGCAGTCTTGTGTGCTGTTGTACAGGTACTGGTTAACAAAGCAATACTACACAGAAACCAAACCCATGCCAGCAAAAATATCCTTTTCACATGAACAATGTCAACATCAATTGAGCAAATATTAATAAAGGTAGAGAGAGATTAAGAATATTATGATAGGAAAAAGGGAATATGATATGACTAAAGGAGAGGAAAATGATTTTGAGTGGGGAGAGGAAGGAGAAAGAGTAAGAGTAGGGAATAGAAACAAGGCAAAGAAAGGGAGAAAATAAAATTTAAAATGTAAGTAAAACAGGGAAGGATGATGGTAAAATGGAGCAAGAAAAGGAAGAATATAATATAAGGTTTGAAATAAAATTTAAAAAATAGTTAACCAAAGGGAACAAAATTGCAGAAAATGCACAACAGTGTCAATAACAATGACAGCTGAGCAAAGATTAATAAAATTAGAAAGAGACAAAGAATATTACACAAGAGAAAAGAGAATATGCAATGTCTACAGTAAGGAAAAATGATTGTGAGAGGATAGAAGGAGGCAAGATAATAAGAGTCAGGAATAGAATCCAGGCTAATAAAGGGAAAAATAAAATTAATAACTCAAATAAGCATGAGCAGGAAGAAGGCAAAATGGAATAAGATGGGGGGAGAGTAACCTATGATATTTGAAATAAAATATAGTGAACAAATAGGAACAGTTGAAGAATAGCAATAATCATAATATCCATGCCAAACAAGCCACAATTTATAAAGGTGGAAAGAAAATAAGAATCTTATAAGAAGGGGAAAAATAATGTGAGCTGACTAAAGGAAGGAAGACTAAGGAAAAGGAACAAGGTATAGTGTAAGAGAAAATAGAATTTACAGAAAAAATAAGAAAGGGCAGGAAGGAAGCAAAATGAAGTAAGACAAGGGAAGGGTACAATGTGAGATTTGAAAGAAAGATAAAATAAAAATAATATAAAAATATAAATAAAAAGAATAAAAAATAACAAAGAATAATGAATTAGTTGGAATACAATTGACACAAAAGAAGTATTGAAAGGCTTTGTGAAAGAAAAAAATAACAGAAATTCTGAAGAAGAATGAGACAGAGTTTGGTGTTTTCCTTCTGTCTTATATTTCTGGATCCACCTCTGGCTTTTCATCAGCTCAAGGTTCTGCGCTGGGTCATCCAACTTCTGGCAGCACCTCCTCTATTACCTTCACCTGCCTCTAGAGGGGGCTTCTATTGCAATCTAAAGAGTGGGACACCTGGGTCTCCCTTGGGAGACATTGTTCATTCTTCTGGGAAAGTTGTGGGTGTGTTCTCCCTGCCCCCATACCACCTGTCTTGGTCTGTCCCAGCTTATTTCCAATAATGTGTAATTTCTGCTGAATTAGCTCTCTGTTTTAAGGGAGGGGCCAATCTATGTAAGAGAGTCAACTCTTTTCTCCTTGGTGCCGATGGCAGCTCTTTGTGTGAGCTGAGGCTGGGCAAAGCCCCAATTTCTCCTTGCCGCACCAATTTCTGATCTGCCTAGTTTGCTGGCCTCAATGGAATAGGGCCCTAGGGATCAGTTCAGTGTATTTTGTCTCTCTGAGAGAAGTTCAAAATGGGCCAGTTACACATTTCTCTTTTTGTCTTTCTCTTGTGGATATGCACCCTACAAAGGGTTCTTGAGCCTATCCTGACTGTTTTGCAGAGCTTCCCCATTGGTGGCTGCTTGCAAGCCTGCAGGAGGTGGGGGCTAGGTGTGTCCTTTCGGGGAGGGGGTTCTGTCTGGCTGTAAATAATCTCATGTGCTCAACTCCTGCCTGTCTAGTTCCCAGCCCACTACCATCGCAGTAGGCACAGTCCCTAGCTTTCCATTCTCTGCAGCCTCTGGCCTGCCAGCTGTGCTGGGCTGGGGCCAAGAAGTCCCCTTGGTGTGCACTTTCTGATCTCTCTGCAGCTGCACTCAGTGGGAGCAAACTCCCACCACACCCTCAGTTCTTCTCCCTTGCTGGCAGGGCAGCTGCACACAGGGTCCCTGCCTAGCACGCCTCAGCTCCCCTTTTAAAAAGTCTCTCTGGGCACTCCCACTGCAGCACCGAGTCATTGTCTGGCTTTCCTCATACAACACCTCTCCCAAAATCCAAAAGTCTCTCATAGTCACAGCTGGCTAGGAACTGTCTCCGCCTGATCCAGGTGCAGATGGAATCCCTCTCTCTCTGGCACTCTCCTGATTGATATTTGCCATTGCAGCTATGGGTGTGCTGCTTGATGTGTGTGTGTGTGTGTGTGTGTGTGTGTGTGTAGTCTGAGTCTCCCCAACTTCCCAACCTTGTGTATCCAAGTCACTCCCGACCTGGGTCTGGGGGTTCTCTGCCCTGGGAGGGGAGGGAGCCTCAGAGCTGTGATTTCTGACTGGGTTCTCTGCATCTGCAAGCACCACTCCTGGGGTATTTGTCTTTCAACCTATAAAATCTCTTTACTGCCTGCTGTGAAGCATCTTCTATATTCAGCTTCCACACTTCATATCAGCTAAGATTCCATTGAATGATCAGTCTGTTTTTCAAAAAGCCATCCAAGTATCTGAGTTGGGGGCAAGAGCAAGTAGACTCAGCTTCCACCATCTTCTACCATGTTCCCTTAGAGAACATTTTAATTGAAATGATTCTATTTTGTTGAAGACCCTTTTTGATCTTTTTCTAATTTATTTATCTCTACAGGAATCTCATATATCACCATGTCTGGTTTTCACCTAGTCATCCAGCAGTGACAATTTTACTGATGCCCTCCACAGTGGGAATTGTTCTGTGGGCTCCCTGTGTTACTGATTTACTGTTAAGCAAGTACTCTTGCTTCTTTTCCATCATTTACATTGGTGAGAAATAAAGGATACATTCTTGAAAGGGAAACCAAGGCTTGGAATTACCATGGAGTGAGGTTACAACAGCTTGGGGTTGATGGACCATTTCTGTTTCTCACTGTCTGTTCTTCCTACCCATGAAAAATAAGAAATTACCACTTCATGTTAAATTGGAACAAAGGAACAGCAGACAAAGAAAGAAAGGACATTGTTTTTTAGCTGAAGTTCAGCTCTCCAAAAGGAGGGCTTTCATCTCTCCTCCTAATTGTGTGGCAAGCTCAGAGCTGCCAATTTGCTTTTCAAAGTATTGAAATTTTACTTTGAGCTACCACCTCTGTGTTCTCTGCCACAGTTACGCAATTCTGAATACAATCACAAAGGCTAAGGCAACTGGTTTTCTCGAATTAATTGGGACCCTATTTTATTTTCTTCTCTTGTCCATATAAGTAGTCCTACTTTCCTTGTTGAATAAAGCTGTCTGGATATGGCTACAATTCATCAAGTTCAAGGTGTATAATTTACTCTAACCCCTTCCTCTTTCAGGGGAGTGGGAAAGTGGAAACAGAAATAGAAGGAGTTTCCACAGAAGGAGAAAGGAAAGATATAAACACTTTGGATTTTACCTTTCCAGTACATTCATTTCCTGAGTGATTTAAAATTCTGAGAAATTAAGCCTGGTAGAGCCATGGTGTGAGCTTCCAGATGCTCAGGAAATATTTTATGAAGGTAAATTTTTGTCATTGAAAAATGACAATGATGGCCAAATAGATATCTCAGCTCGGTGGATGGATATCCAAGGGGTGGTGAGAAGGCATTTCCATTCTCCCTATATGAGCCCTGTGGGTCAAGACTGGTCACACACGTTCATTTTCTGCTGAACCTGACTGTTCTGCCTTCTCTTCTCACCATTCCTTTTAGGAGTCATTCTACTGGTCTTTGGCCAATTTTTCTTCCACCAACCCATAAAGGCCATGTGGTGTATGGACCTAACCTTGAACTCTGACTTGTGTTTTAGTTTCTAGTCTCTTCTCAGCTACTACATGTGGAATCTCATCACCATCTGCTTCCAGATCCCTCATTTAATGGGCTTGCACCAGACTGCCATGTTCCATGCTCTGTCTACATGGATATCATTGCTCCTTCCTGATCTCTGAAGTTCCCTGGGATAGCTATTCAGTCTTCTATGTATAATCCTTATCTCTGTCTCTACAGAGATATCTCCATATCTGTGATTCTACATGGCTCACTCTCTTTTTGATGACGTTTGGTGGGGGCAGGGAAGTTGTTCCAGCATTGCACTGGTTGGAGGTGACCCATTTTTTTTGGAGTTGGTGAGTTACAGTCATATCCAGACAGCCTTAGCATAGGTTTCTCCAGGGAGCTGGGTTAAGATAGGCTTGATAATTCTGTCATATTCTACCCAGAACCATTCTTTGGGCCCCACTGTTATATAATATTGATCATATCAGAGTCCTTCTTTACTTAGTCATTTTGCTCTCATTGGTAATTTTAGGCAAACAGATTTCTGCTGGATTTCTTAGATCATCAGTCACGTGTGTCTGTCTAAATCCCAACTCCATACAGGGTCTCCAAAATTCCATGCCAAACAAGGAATGAGTCTGACTGGGTAAGGAGTGAGGAGTAGGAGAAGGTTTAACAAGACTCCACATTGTATCCTCAGCACCAGCACAATTCAAAGCCCATTTCTGAGAAACTATTTGGCCAGCTTTTCTCCTTTCTTCTTCCCTAGGGTGGAGGAGACTTAAGCACCACTTAAATTTAGTCCCACAAAGAATACATTTGCTTTGTGCATATTCTCCTTCTGTTTGGTATCTTCACATATTCAAGCCTCAGCATATGTTTACCTCTTTTTTTGTGTGGTGGTTTTCTGACTCCCCTTTTTCAGACCGAGTTAGGTGGTCTCTGTGCTGCTCAGCATTTGCACTGCCATAATATACTTTGCATATCTAGATGATAACACTTTTGCCATGGTAATGAGATTGAAGTATTTTCTTTTTCTTGACATATTCCTCAGGACAAAACTCTATTCATTAGTGTGACAGAGCACTTAGAGGAGAGCTTATGTCTCATGCATTTTTAAACCCCTTCCACTCAGCACAGAACCTGGGGAGTAGTAGCAGCTTGACAATTCTTCAGTTGATGGTAAAGAACCTTCCTGAAGATTTTGAGAGAAAGATGACAACTGGGATAAATTTTTATTTTGGGCATTGTATCAGTTTGAATTTCTGGAAGGTAGATGCCAAGATGGAACTAAATGTGTGGGAAGTGTCTTAGGTGGAAATGCCTGTAAAGGATGGATGAGAGGAGAGTAGAAGACCAGGAGAGCTTCAGACCACAATGTGGAGCTGTGTGCTGGGTTCTAGAACTGCCATAAGAAAGTACCATACACTGGGTATCTACAAACAGAAATTTACTCTTCCTCAGTTTGGGAGGTCATAAGTCAGAAATCGAGGTGTTGGCAGCATCGGTTTCTTCTGGAAGCTCTGCGGAAGAATCTGTTCCACGCTCCTCCTCTAGCCTCTGGTGGTTGCCGGCAGTCCTTTAGTGTTCTTGGCTTGTAGATGCACCTCTTCAATCTTTGCCTCTTCACACTGCCTTCTTCTCTCCACGTCTTCTAATGGTCTTCTTGTGAGGACACCAGTCATTGGAATTCAGAACCACCCTCAGCCCAGGACCACCTTATCTTAACTACTTATATTGGTAAAGAATCTATTTGCAAGTAAAATCACATTTTGAGGTTCTAGGTGGACATGAATTTTGGAGGGACACTACTCAACTCTCTACACATTGACCCATGTAGAGTGAGAGAAAGGAAGAAGAAGGGGAATTGAGTACAAAGTACCTCAGTTCTGAGAAAGTCTCCATTAGGGCAACGGGCAGCCCCAGAACAAAGATTGTCCACTAGAGAAGTTTACACTGGGCAGGAATAGTCCAGCTTCAGTACCCTCATTGTCATGGTCTACAGAGTAGGCTCTTTCTGAAGGGAGTTTGTGTGGTGGGCTAAAAAGTAGTCTTATATTTGGAGAAAATCTCTTTGAAGATTCCTTTTAACTCTGAGATTTTGTGACCTTTTGGAAACCATCATGCAGTGTTGTGGAGCTACCTACACATGCATGGTGCACATTGTTTTGTGTTGAATCAGGGGACTACTTGCATTTAACCCCTGTTATGACAGTGCCTTCAGATAGAGCAGTGTTGGTACATTATCCCAATCATTTTAAGAAAGCACATATAATGTAGTTTAAGAAGAGTGCTTTGTTTGACATGTCCCCTAATTTCCTAGAACTACAGTATAGCTTTCTTATGAAGGAATCCAAACAGACTAAGTGATATTATTGTCCCATCTGCAAAGCCTTCACTTTAGCACTCACTTTGCCATTTTAAGATACTGTATCTTAAAAATATTCAAACATCTGCATTTGAGAGTTAGTGTGACAGATACTGTTTGTGCTGGTGAAGAGGGGTGCCATCGATGTGGGAAGGTCATACTTAATTGTGTTGGCACTAATTTTTGAATAACAAAAGCACAGACTGAAATGAAAACTCAAAAACACCAGGTTGTTTTTAAGTTTCTAATAGTAGCTGCTAATTCAACAGAGAGAAACTGTGGTTTCATGTTTTTGGATCATGTGGGCCTTATTCAAATCCTTCTTGTATTTTTGGTCTGACTTCATTTGAAAAGATTGCTGTACTAACCAATATGTGCAAATGACAAAGTGCAAATGAGCCAGCTAATATATTTCTCAGATATTCTAGCTTCCCAGGAGGTGCCTGCGTAGAATCAGGTTATGAAAATGGGTCAGCCTTGAACTCACCCATAACTGTGCTTGTGGGCTGGGGTGGGGCCAGAGGGAAGGGGTCAGTGAAGAGAGCAGTGCAGCTAGAATTTCAAAACATCTTGGTTCACCTTAGGGTAGATATTAAGAAATTGGAAAGGCCTTCAAAGTTTTCATGGGGAGTATGTAGAGAGAAATTTCAACTCCTCTGTTTAACAGGCTGGGCAAATGGGCTGGACAATAATAAAATACTTGCCTAAGGTCCTGCATATAGTCAGTGGTAGAGCTGAGATCTGACTTAGTCCATTGTTTTGCTTTACTGATTCCAGTGATACAAAAATCAGCACTTTAATGCTCTTTTAAATGCACAAAGTGAACAAGGCTCCAAAAATTTAAGAAGACTGAAACCATATCAAATGTCTTCTCTGACCATAATGGAATCAAACTAGAAATAAGTCACATGAAAAAAACTGAAAAACACACAAAAACATGGAGGCTAAATAACAAGTAACTAAACAATGAATGGTGCTCAATGAGATCAAGAAGAAATTAAAGGATACCTTGAAACAAATGGAAATTAGGGCACAGCAACTCAGACTCTGTGGGACACAGGGAAAGCAGTCCGGAGCATTCCCCATGTTCAAAGCATTACAAGCCTACCTCAAGAAAGAGCAAAATCTCAAATAAACAATCTAACTTCACACTTAAAGGAACTACAAAAAGAACAACAAACAAAGCCCAAAGTATATTAAAAAGGAAATAATAAAAGGCAGAAATTAATGAAATAGACTCTAAAAAATGTAAAAGTTCAATAAAATCAAGAGCTGGTTCTTTGAAAAGATAAACAAAACTTTAACCAGATGCATCAAGAAAAAAAGAGAGAGGACCCAAATAAATAAAATCATAAAGGAAAGTGGAGAAGTAACAAATGACACCAAAGAAATAAAAAGAATTGTAGGAAAATATTATGAACAACTATATGTCAACAAATTGGACAACCTGGATGAAATGGAAAAGTTCCTAGAAATATACAGTCTTCTAAAACTGAGTCAGGAAAGATCAGAAAATCTGAATAGATATATTACAACTAATGAAATTAAAGCAGTAATCAAAGAACTCCCAGCAAACAAAAGTCCTGACCAGATGGTTTCACAGGTGAATTTTACAAAACATTCAAAAAAGAACTAACATCTATCCTTCCCAAAATATTCCAAAAAATTCAAGAGGAGGGAAGACTCCTAAGCTCATTTTATGAGACCAGCATTATTTTAATCCCAAAATCAATAAAGATACTACAAAAAAAAATCATAGGCCTGATGAACATAGATGCAGAAATCCTCAACAAAATATTAGCAAACCAGTTCCAGCAATACATTAAAAAGATCATATATTATGATGAAGTAAAATTTATTTCAGGGATGCAAGGTTGGTACAATATCCACACATCAATAAATGTGATATGTCACATAAACAAAATGAAGGATAAAAATCACATGATCATATCGATAAGTGCGAAACAGCATTTGACAAATTCTGGCACCCATTTATGATAAAAAACTCTCAGCAAAGTGGGAATGGAGGGAACATACCTAAATGTAATAAAGGCCATATATGACAAACCCACTGCCAGCATCATACTCAGTGGGTAAAAACTACAAGCATTTCCCTTAAGATTGGGAACAAGACAGGGATGTCTGCTTTCACTGCTCTCATTCAACATAGCACTGGAAGTTTTTGCCACAGCAATCAGGGAAGAAGAAGAAGAAATAAAAGGCATCTACATTGGAAAGAAAGAACTAAAAAGCCATTATTTACAGATGACATGATACTGTATAGAGAGAATCTTAAAGATTCCACCCAAACAACAACAAAAATCTAGAACTGATAAGTGAATTCAGTAAAGTAGCAGATACAAAAAGCAACCCAGAAATCAGTTGCATTTTTATACACCAATAATGAACTATCAGAAAGGGAAACTAAGAAAACAATGCCATTTACAAATGCATCAAAAAATAAATGAAATACCTAGGAATAAACATAATCATGGAGGTAAAAACCTGTACTCAGAAAACTCTAAGACACTGAAGAAAGACTGAAGAGGATACAAATAAGTGGATGCATATGCCATGTTCATGAATAGGAAGAATTAAAGTGTCCATATTATCCAAAACAACCTATTGATTCAATGTGATTCTTATCAAGATACCAATGGTATATTTCACAGAACTAGAACAAATATTCCAAAAATTTATATGAAACCACAAAAGACACTGAATAGCCACAGCAATCTTGAGAAAGAAGAACA
>VMDR010023075.1:0-15830 GCA_007922815.1 Macrotus californicus | reverse complement strand
CAGTGAACATTTACTCTCCACTTCTAATATTTGAGAAAATTTATTTACTAATTACTTATCAGTAAAGAAAAAGACACATTAACTTGGTTTTCAATAATGTAATATTAAATACCTTATAATCCAAGAAAAAATAGAATACATAACTGGAAAAAATAAGTATAAATCAATATTAAACATTTTTTTAAATGTAAAGTTGCAGCCCCGAGTGGGTGGCTCAGTCAGTTGGAGCATGGTCCTACAACCCCAAAAGGCTGTGGGTTTGATCTCAGCTTGGGGCACCTACAGGAGGCAACTGATCAATGTTTCTCCCTCACATCGATGTTTCTCTCTCTCTCTCAAATCAATTCTAAAAAACTTAAAAAAAATGTACAGTTGCAGATTACATTATTTTCTAATGAAGCAGGTCTGTCATTAAGAAAAAACCATTGTAAAACTATCAAAATTAATTTGCCTTATATCAAATTAAACATAACATGTTTATGTGTTTAAAGCATTAGCTAGATCTCTACAAATATATCATATTCTGGATAGCTAGATATTTCAAAAGGCATAATGTAAGTATAATGTATTTACATCTTTTATTTAACTGTTTCAGTTGATATTAACTAGGTATACAAACAGATCACCTGTGGAGCTTTTGTAAAAACGAGGTAAGTATGGAGTGATTTATCCATAGGTGACTTAAATTTAATGCACACCCATGGCTAAGAAGCACTCTGGCAAATGAACAAGAACCTTTCACATTGAAAAGGCAGATATTGAAACCCTTGTACACTGATGATGGTGGGAATGCAAAATGGTGCAGCCGCTGGGGAAAACAGGACGGAGGTTCCTCAAAACATTAAAATAAAAGTACCATATGATTCAGTAACCCCACTTCTGGGAATTTATCCAAAAGTATTGAAATCAGTGCCTCAACGATATATTAGCACTCCTATGTTTGTTGCAGTGCTACTCACAATAGCTAAGATGTGCATACAACCTCAGTGTCCATTTGTGGATGAATGGATAAAGAAAATGTGGTGAATATGTGCAACAGAATATGATTCAGTAGGGAATCCTGCCGTATGCAAAAACATGAATGAACATGGAGAACATTATGCTAAGACAATTAAGCCAGTCACAGAAAGGCAAATACTGCATGTTTTATCTAAAATAGTCAAACTCATAGCAGCAAAGAATAGAATGGTGATGGCCAGGGACTATGCGGAGTGGAAAGTGGGGTGTTGCTCATCAACATGTATCAGATTTCAGTTTTGCAAGATGAATAAATTCTAGATATCTGCTGTACAACATTATGCTTAAAGATAACAATGCTGTGTTGTACACTGAAATAGTCTGTTAATAGGGTAAATCTTATGTTAAGTATTCTTAACACAATTTTTTAAAAAAAGGACAAAGCAGGAAATGGCCTTCTTAGTATTCTATTAAAAAAGAGGACAGAAATGAAATGGTCTCTATGTTCGATCAGTTATGTTTCTTCTTTACAGACATAAGTTTTAATTATTATAATGGAAATCATACCAAAGTGTAGCTATTTAACTTAATGAAGAAATCAGGAAGCAACACATAGAAGGAAAATTCTAAAGTTTTACTTTTTTAGAGGCTGAGGAGTAATAAAATAAAAGAAAATCCCAACTTGCAGATTACTTGGGTGCTTATTTCTCTTTAGGAATCTCTTTCGGGTCTGTATCCACATTCTAGCTCGAGTTCCAGTCATTCCCTTCTGTCACTGGTCTTTTGTTCTGACAGTTCCAACATGATCTGTGGGAACCTCACATCGCCCTTATAAAATACTAGTCAAATAATCATACTGTTTTTACCCAGAAGAAAAACATGGCCAATACATAAAACTCCAATCTCTGGCTCCAACTATAATATTTCATTGAGATTCTGGACTTCTGACATGGTAGTGTAAGGAGCTCTGTTTATTCACTCCTCAGTGAAACTGGTGAAAATTGTGTGTGTGTATATATGTTTATAGATAAATATATACATATATATACACACACATGAATATTTAAAGTCTCTGGAAATGGCCCTAAAGCAAACAACAAATAGCAAATGAAGAAACATTGGTTCAGGAAAATCTAAAAAAATTCAGTAAGAGAGATAGAGGCAAGAGTTTGTGGTATTTGAACTAAGACTGCTCTCTCCCTTCCTCCTGCCAGAGAACCTCTGAGGGGTGGGGGGTGGAGTGGTTTACTGCAGGTTGCTGCAGCCGAGAACACAGGGCTCCCTGTCCACCCAGCTCCCAGCTACAGAGCTTTCTTCCCAAGAGGAGCAGGACTTCAGCATTCCTCATTCGTCCTGCCCCAAGCTGCTGCTGCGGAGGCCATGTCCTAGGTGAGGGCAGTTGAGAGGTGGGGGCTCCTTCCTCCTGCATAACTTCGATGTGAAACAGAGGCTCTACCTTGAATGTGGCATACCGAAAATCCTGGGAAGACAGCCATTCCCTGGTTCCTAAGGCAGCTCTATGTCAAGAGAAGCAAGCCAAGAGGACCTCAGGCTCTGCTCTGTGTGTGCATGCACCACCACCAAGCCCTCAGCCTTTGGAGCAAGAATGTTAACTCCAAGAGAAACTTGCCATGGTCCCCAGCTTCAGACTCTAGGCTCAAACAGGTCACTCCTAGTCTCCTGGCGTTTACAGCAAAGTGTGGAGAAGTTTAAACCGAAGAATGCTCTCAAGAACAGTGAAGGTTGTGGTGAAGAGTAATTTAGAGATTTGTAGATTTAATGAAGACACAGCCTAGACTTCTGGCCAACTTGTTCATAGGAGAGAACCAGGGAATAAAATAGCTGAACAAATGTCAAAATAGAGACCTCAGAAACCATTTCTTCAAAGGAGTCACAATATGATTGGATTAGTTTGCAGAGCAATTTATGCCACCACGGAATTTCTGGAAACAGGAGAGCAATCAGCGGGCAATTAGTGGAGGTTAACAACTTGATGTGATCAAGGAGGGAGTGAAAGAAAGCCTGACGGATACTATTGCCTTCTTAGGGTGGCTGTGGGCAGACACACCCTAGTCTGCACCTCCCAGAAGAGAGGGACATCTCAGTTTAACATCTCAGTGTGGGGGGAACGTGGGGAAGAATAGCTTTCACTAAAATAATCAGCTAGTCAGCTAAACAAATCAATAAGTAATAACAATAACAAGCCCTGGAGAGGGGGCGGGGGGTAGCAGTAATTATAAGTTGCTACAATATTATCTGAAATGTCAAGTTTCCAACAAAAAGTTATGAGGCATGCAAAGAAACAGGAAAGTATAACCCTTTCACTGGGGAAAAAAAGCAGGGAACAGTAACTGTGAGAGACCAGCTGTCCAATTTAACAGAAAAAGATTTCAAGTAGCCATTATGAGTATGTTCACAGAGCTAAAGGAAAGCATGATTTAAAAAGCAAAGAATGGTATGAAGACAGTGAGCATCAAACAGAGAATATCACAAAAGACATAGAATCATAAAAGGAACCAAATGGAAAGCCTGGAATTGAAAAGTACAATAATTAAAACAAAAAAATTTACCAGAGGGGCTCAATAGTCGATTTAAACTGGCAGAAGAAATAATTAGTTAACTTGAAGATAGAGATATTGTTCCAAAGTGCAGGCAAAATAAAGACTTTCCCAGACAAACAAAAACGGAGAGAATGTGTAGCTAGCAGACCCATATACAAAAGTTCTTCAGGCTGAAAGGAAGTGGCCCCAGATGGTAATATGAATCCACACAAAGAAAGAGGACCAGTAAAGGTAATTATGTGGCTATAAAAGATACTATAAATGCATATTTTTTCTCATTGCTTCTCTTAAGTGATTTAAAAAGCCGCTGTATAAAACAAGGTACGTGTAATGTACTGCTGAGCCAATAACAAAGAGAAATGTAATTGTGCGTAATATACTGCCAGTAACCACACAAAGGAGGTGGGTGAGAGCAAAGCTGTCACGGGCTAAGAAAATGGTGGCAAATGGTGAAGCCATAATTATAGTGTATTGTTAGAATTGCATCATTATGTATATGTAATGTGTATCACAATAATACCACAAAAAGGGGAGAAAGGAAATAGAGCTATGTAGGATTAACATTTCTATGTATCACAGGAATTAAGCTACTATAACTATGAAGCTGATTCTGATGAGATGTATATGGTAAACTTTAAGCAACCATTTAAAAAGCCTCAAAATACAAAACAAACTAATGAAATTAAAATGCTACATTAGAAAACTATTCACTCAAAGCAAAAAGAAAGGAGAAGGAAGAACAAAACATGAGACATACAGGAACAGAATTGCAATGAAATTTGTAACTCCTCTGACTGCCATGAAACGTAAGAACGTCAGGTGTACTTACTTCTCAAACCACAGAGTGAGATTAGTGGTATGCCGGATCATTTTCAGAAGATTAGGAGAATTAATTTCTTTGTCTTCTTTTGTCCACACACTTCCAACTAATTCTGACGGCTGCACAGCTCTAAAATCACCAAGACAGGATTCTACATGATACTCTTCCCTCCAGTGGATTTTTATTCGATAAGTGAGACAGATAAAACCAACTCATATAGACTTCCTCTTACACCCACAGCAGGATTTATGACAAGGCTTAACAAAAAATTATAATTCTGCATCTTTTTCTATGTATTAAAAATATTTGTGCATGTTCCTGTGTACTTTATTATTGCTTTACAGTAGCATTTTATTTTGGGCAAGTTTGGGACTTCTTCATACTATCTTTCCCAGCACTTACAAATATTATTTAACAAATTCAGGTCACAAGGTAGTTTGGGATAATTCTTTTAAATAATGATATATCTGTTATAATAATCAGCTCAATAAGGTTATAGTAATACTGCAATTCATAATTTTTTTTTCTCTAAAGGAGGAGGGGAAACCCAACCACAAAACAGACCTGGGAAATAAATAAAGTAGATTCTAACACTGATTTTTGAGAATAGTGATGATCTTTGGTGGGAGGAGATCTATAAATTTAGTTCCTTTTTTCATTTAGTTATTAAAATCATTTGAATTTCTAAATAGCCCCCGTTTAAAACTAAAAGCAGACATTTTTTGAGATAGTAGTCATTAATATGTAGAAAAACTGAAAAGGCTGTACCTGGTCATGATTAAATTCGTAATTACAACAGCAGTAGCTAACTTACGGAGCCCTTACTGTGTGCTAAGCACTGTACAAGTATTGACTTTTTTAAACCTCACAACAGCCCCAGGAGTGAGTAGTATCGCTAGCTCCATTTTATTCTTGAGGAAACTAATAGGCAGAGGCAGAAAGTTACAAAAGAAGGTTAGAGTTGCTCTAGAAGACCAAGGCAGCAAATGATAAAGCCAGGATTTGAGCTTAGCTTTACCAACAGGGGGTGCCTGCAGACAGGGAGAAGCTTCAAAATCCAGACAAAGCAAGGGGGTCAGAGAGTGAAAGAGGAGCCTTCCGTACACCAGACACTTCATGTCCTGAAACTCACTTAAGGCTTATACCAGTCTTTTAAGGCAGGAACCAGTATTTCATTGAAACAATTAACCCTTTTAAAGTGATTTTTCAGCTTGAATGTCAAATTACATACCGATATAGATCTGATTCAAGTAAAGTGAGTTGCCGAGCAATTTCTATTGGGTGTAAGGTGAGCAGGTCAAAAGTCTCTATGTGCCCAGGTCTGCTTATATGCCACTCGACTGTGGGAGGTGAACTCTGAAATGTAATATTATGACCTGGTCCACTGTCTCTTGCCATTTTTTTCCTTTGGATTATTTTAGTGATGGATTCAACCCATTTTCTCATCGCTTTACCTGAAATACATTTTAAATAACATTTAAATACTTTTTATTCAATATTTTGTTTTTTAAAATAGTAAAAATCATACAAGTAATATCTGAATGTATCTTTACTATAAAAAGTTCAAATGATCAAAATTTTAACAATGGAAGTCCCTTTTACCATTTCCCTGTTCCCTATACCAATCTCCTTCTTCCTCACATGGGTAACCACTGTTACAATTTGGTTTATATTCTTCCATTTCCTTTTAAAATAAAATTAGAAAGTAATTTATTTGTAGAGATTTTTTTTACCTCTATTGTTCTGCACTTCAGTTCAAAATATTTTATAATCTCCCAAAAAAAGATTTATCTTACACAAATGAGATGTACAAGGATAGACTAGACACATTCCCTGTTAATCTAGTCAACATTGCATTTTATGAACCAAACAGTGCCAAAGGACTGAGCCCTTCATTTAAGTATAGTTTTGGAAGAGCTTTGCTTTGTACTGTGCATGGAGTAGGGGCACTGGCCACTTTCCTCTGATCCGCATTTAGCGCGTGCCATGGGAATGTAGACAAGTGTATCTAAGACATACTCACACCTACACAATCACAGAATCTCTGAAACCAGAAGAGAAACTCTGGAGATCATTAAACCTAGATCCACATGTTACTGATGAGAATGAAGGAAAGTAATTTTGCCCAAAACCATGTCTGATGATTGGCAGTGTTAGGAACAAAACTCGCGTTCCCCAGCTCCCCATTCCCTGTGCTCTGCACCGTCCGCCTGTGGCTCAGGGATGTGTCAGCGGTGTTGCAGTGGCACAGCCGCCCCAACTGCCCTCTGTGCACCCACTGTCAGATAAGTGTAAAGACAGAACAGATTGAGACTTTTTCTGTCCGGTTCCAAAATAACCAGCAAGTCGATTTACTGAATGAAAACACACTGGTTCAACAGGGTAATTACTGAGCAATTTGTAGATCACAAATGTTGTTTGATGAAAATTTTTAAATTTTTCAAACTGCTATGCTGGCACTACCACATAGCAGTAAGCACATGGGCAGTAAGGACAGCAATGGACAGTCACCACATAGGTACTTTTATTACACATAAAACCAGGCACTTACAAAAGCCATACCTCTTACTGTTCCAATAAATTCCTCCATCCGCCGCAAAAGGTCTGCATCTCTTTCAAAGTCGTAGAAGTGGTGCTCCACCCAGTGCCGACAGACATTTAACGCTCTACGGCATTCACAGGAGAACAAGTGAATTACAAGGGAACTCAGAGATACGTGCTTATCACAATGAATAGTACAAATGAAAACAGTATCTGTCACTAAATTAAATAATCTTATAAGTTGCTTACCATTTTCAAAATCCCATGTTAATTAAGACTTATACAATAACTTTTGACAATTGCTTGTCACTCACTTTACTTATTACCTCCTCCTGGCTTTGTTTCAACTCTGAAACAGAAGTTCGATAAAGACCTACTTCCTTCAGTTATTTATTAATGCTTACCGCAGTTGTACAGGCTGTATATATTCTTTTCTGAATCTTTTTAGTTCTGCACTCAAGGGTTGATCTCCATTCTCTATAGCTATGCGGTCAGCTTCTGTTGGCTCAGGCTCTGGAATTTCAAACCTAACATAAAGCAGAATAAATAATGAAAATATTAATTGTATCAAATTATACAAATAGGAAACTACAAACCATTTTACTAGTCAGCACAATCAAGAGAACACTTGTAAAAAATTACTAAGGGCAGGCACAGTGAAAACAAGGCTTCTATAATGTAAAGGTTCATGGTCTTACAGGTAAACCTAACTAGAAACACATAAGGCATACCAGCAAAGTCTAAAAATAAATGTGATTATAAAGTTATTGAACTCATGTTCATTTTTGGCTTGTGTAGTTACTGTAAATCAACTAACATAATACTTTTTAAGGACAAAGCTTGAACAGTTGACTGCTCTTTTGGATGAAATACTTTTCTTGATTATAGTATTTGTTCACTGATAAGCTCCATTTTCCTCAACGTGTGGCATATTTGAAAAATTCTGTTCAGAACATCTAAATCATCAAAAATTTGCATTTCCTGAGTCTAAATTATGCATTTTATATAGTTCTTTAGGTAGATTAACTTATAAATGTGAAGCTTCACATACTGAGTTTCCATGTAAAAAAGAATGTCTATTTTTGTATTTAAATAATCAAAGCTAACATAAAATAAATGATCTTCTAAGAGATTTCATTTCTTAAAACGGTGTTCATGAACTACAATTTAAAGCTCATTTAATATATTTACAAGAATAATGTAAGATCTTAGCTCAGTCTCTAAAAAAAAAAAAGAATTTAAACACTTAAAATTAACAGACCTTTCTATTATAAGACTCAGTAGTTCTTGAGGTTTACAAAAGGATCTGTATGTTGTAAGAAATGTCCGAACAAAATTGGGATCTAAGAAGAAAAAGGAAAAGTCTTATTAAAATCTTTGATTCAGAATGATTAAACTAGTATTTACATTTTCAAAAGAGATCAAATAGTCAATTTTAAAAGTCCCAGATGTTTTGACCACACAGAATGCTTTCGATTTTATAATGAACTGCTAGACTTAGTGCTTCTTAAATTAGTGGCAAAACTAAGGATACTAAAATTTTAGATTTTATTTATTTACTTTTAGGGAGAAAAACATCAATGTGCGAGAGATACATCGATTGGCTGCCTCTTGCGCACCAACTGGGGACCTGGCCCACAACCCAGGCATGTGCCTTGACTGGCAATCGAACCAGCAACCTTTCAATTTGCAGGGCAGTGCTCATTCCACTGAGCCACACCAGCCATGGCTAGATACTAAAATTTTATATCAATCTATTTTCCTGGCCTCTGTACAACTCTGACTAGCCGATGTTAAACTCATCATTGGCCACAGGGGCGCGAAGGGAAGAAAGGGAAAGGCAAAGGCCAAGCATGGAAGTAAGCTCCCCACCTCCTACCTGGATCTCAGAGCATCACCAGGTGGTTTATCTCCTTCATAAAGAGAAAGGCCACAGCATAATCCATTATCTTTAAACATCTAGACTAGTTTATTTAGGATGAGTTATCTAGATTTCTTTCAATCATATTAACAGAGCATACAACTAGAAATTGGATCTTATAATTTTGTAGATAAAATTAAATAGTTTCTAAGTTATTTTATTTGCTAAAGGTCTTTTTTTTAAAAAAAAACTACTAAAAGATGTTTACAAATACATATGAGTTATTAAAACTATTAAATGTGCCAGAATATGCTGATTTGGTTCTATTCACAACTTTTAATTCCTTTTATTTCAAGTAGTCACAATGAGAGTTCAGTCATAAGAGCAGGAGTCTCCAACCCCTTCCAGCAGAGGACCTACTTTTCATTCAAATCTCTGGGAAGTGAAACAGGTGGTTGATTGAGTGTGATCACTTCCCCAGGCCCGGCCTATTGCAGTCCCTGCCTGACAATATTCCACAACGGGGTCGGAGGGGGGCCGAACTTCTGTAACTCAAATTTTATCAAGCTCCACCTTTAGTTTTAAGAGTTGTTAAAGAGGAGGAGGGAAAGAGTTCATTAACTTTAGTTTTTTACTAGGATAATCCTTTTCTTACCTTACATTATGGACTAGTATGCTCTAATTTAATGATAAATTCATTCAGAGTAGCAAGTACTTTTATTTTTGTTAGGCTATATATACACTGTGGACCCTTTATAAGTACAGTGTCTTTTATTACCATAGGATTTAGCAAGAATCAGAATTAATTTGTTTGGAAAATTTGTATTTAGGCTGATTCTGTCTGATTAAGAACCGCTCTAAATTTAGCCTTACAATAAAATAATAATACATTAACTCCCCCACCCCCTGCCAAAAGCTGATTTTTGGATTATCATAGAATAGAAATCTACTTCCAATCAATTGGTGTATGTAGTCATAGAGGTAATGAACTGATTTAAATATCAGACAGCCTTGATTTTAAGATTATATTTTAAGTTAAAGAAAAATTTAATAACAAAACTACATTGGTTTTAATACCCCTCTTCTTTCACTAGAGTGGGTTACTGATAAGAGTCATGTAAACACATACAACCCTTTAGTAATTTCCTCTGTTCGTATTTTATTGTTTGTCTTCAGTTACAGAGTTCCTCAAACGTTAAAGACTAATGTCTCAACCAGAAGAAAAGATTTTAAAACAGAAGGCTGTACAAGATTTTAAAACTGAGATTTATATCGATTTCATCACAGTCCTCCCTTTCAAGAATCTTCTTCCTGTTCTGCAAATCTATTTGTAAGGTGAGGCTACTCAAACCGTCACGTGTTTAGGAAGCAGAAGCAGTGGCCCCTGTAGAGATGCTGAGCTGTCACTGTCGGAGAGAGCGCCCAGACCTTTGGTGCAAAGTGCGCCCAGTATCCCCGAGTTCTGTTCCAAATTTAGGATGACCTGTCCTTTTTTTCCTTAAAAAGTTTATTTCAGTCTAAAAGTCAAAAACTGACACCCAGATCCATTTCTCCTCGAATACCACCTAAGTGAGGATAAAAAGTTGTGGGATATTAAAGGTACTTTTAAGTTGAAAAACAGAATAAACGTTCTTAATGAGTTTTAAAATATTTTTTAAAAACAGGCTATTTTTAGAGGTATACTATTTTAAGATAGTCTTTTCGTCTTAAACCAAAACTTCTGGCCATTTCAGTACACTAGTAGCTGATGACAATGCTGAGAAATCATGATGTGCCTCAGTGCCACATCAGTCAGAGGGGATCCCATCAAGGCCTGATGTCTGTTCTGTAAGGTTCGCAAACAGCATTCTCATAATGGATTCCATTCGGCGTCTGTGAGTGAGTAGGGCCAGTGGCATTTTTCCTTTCTACATATGAAGGAAGTAAGACAGACTTATCTAGGGTCACACAATCGAGTGCAGAGATGGTACCGTAATCTAGATTGTGTAATTCCCGATTCGGTGCTTTTTTCCTACTGTATCACATTACCTCCCTGGATTAAAGGATCCCTAAAGGTTTCCAAGGCTGTGAGATCTAAATATAAAGAATGAATCCATCAATTATATAATCACTATTGAAATTTACACAGATAATTAATGCAGCATGTCGCTATGAACTGCTAATCTTGGATAAAAGCACTGGAAAATCATGGAAACATTGGCAGTCTAATTGTGATTCTGTAATTCTTGTTAAGTCTTCTTCCAGACTTTAGGAAGTAGCAGCTGTCCCTTCCTGTACACTATTCAGAAGAGGAGCTTCTGAAGCTGGCGGTGAAATAAACACTCCTACAGTCATCAGTTGTACAGGTTCTAAAGTGCTTCAAGTTTTAAGTTGTTTTTAGTTTTATTAGAAGTAAGTAGTCCTGCCAAAAAGAAAAAAAAACCCAGAAGCTAAAAATAAACCAAGAAAATTTGGCAAAAGTTTAAGTACTTAAAAAAAAATCTCTTTTTAAAGGCTGCATATATTCCCAGGATTATATTAATTTGGGCTCTATTTTTAGTCTAACACAGTGGAAAACTACTAATGAATGAAAAACTTATATAATGAGATGACATAACATCTGCATATTTGAAATTTTATACAAAAAAGGGTCCATATTCCAGAAGCTATTTTTATTTCTATTGACTTCTCCATTCAGTGACTTTAACATATATCATGTCCCACTACACTGGAGACCTTTATCTTATTGATGATATAAAGAACTAGGATAATTTGATATTTTTTAAAAAGATTTTATTTATTTTTAGAGAGAGGGGAAAGAAGGGAGAAAAACATCAATGTGTGGTTGCCTCTTGCGTGCCCCCTACTGGAGACCTGGCCTGCAACCCAGGCATGTGCCCTAGACTGGGACTCGAACCTGTGACCCTTTGGTTCACAGGTTGGCACTTAACCCACTGAGCCACACCAGCCAGGGTTGGTTATTTGATATTTTAACAATACTCATTAATAAAGACAGGTTATACAATTTTGTAAGAAAATTAAGGACCACTTTACATTTATCAGGCAATGATAAAAATCAAGTTTTATATTGCCTCTGTTGGTTGTGAGTAGCAGTTATCTGCCTGTATTAGAAAATATTTCAGACAGACGGAAGGCAAATGCATAAAAATACAAAAGCGAGACTGGTTTGGTTTTAAAATTTAACCACAAACAAATACTCATGTAGAAAATGAAAATCAACCCTTTTAACATTCTAATCTTTCTGTTTATCACTTGGCTTGTGGATGTAATTCTACAAACTACCTTTTTTTAATCCTCCCCTGAGGACATGCTTATTGATTTTAGAGAGAGGGAAAAGGAGGGAGAGAGAGGAGAGAGATATCGATGTGAGAGAGAAGCATCGCTTGGTTACCTTTGGTAGGTGCGGGACCGGGACAAAACCCCTCACCTAGGCATGTGTCCTGACCAGAAACCAAACCCATGACCTTTTGGTATGTGGTGCAAAACTTAAACAACTGAGTCACACCAGCCAGGCCTCAAACCTCTTTCTTAAAGTAACCACTAAAGGATTTCAATATAAGCAATGACAAAAACTTCCTCTGTGGTTTTTCTCTTCTATCTGACTCCAATTCTTATGCTAAAATTTCCATCATGCTAACTAGCAGCTCAGCATCCCTCTCTCTATATAACCATATTTTGTTGTGTATAATGCGCACTTTTTTGCCCAAATTTTTGAGGGAAAAATAAAAATGTGCACTATACATGGAGTAGTACCTGAAATACCTTGTATCTGTTCTTGTGTTTTGTAATTACTTGTTACATAAAATTTCTTGTACCATATGTTCAAAAATAAATGCTAAAGTTCCTTTATAGTACAAAAAACAAGTATCTAAATATAAATAAATAAAAATTGAATTAAAAAATTAAAACAAAGATCTTTTTCCTGAAAGTTTGGGCCAAAAACATGGGTGTGCAATATACACGGGAGTGCATTATACATGGCAAAATACGGTAAATACCTGCCAGCTACCATCAAGTGCCTGGTCTAGGCCCAGGTGATTTCAAAACATGAATTACAGTTCCTATTTTCTGCTGGTCCTCCAGCTGACTGTCTCCCTCGCTCTAAAACCGTTCTTTGATATTTTATTGCATACTTCTTCGAAACCCAAGGAACTCAGAATATACTTTACATTAATGTTCAGAATATAGCACTCTAGATTTGAGATGATAATTTCAGTTTTTTTCCTTATGTGCTTATTTTGATCAACACTTGATGTTTTATTTGGCAAGATCAATGATATTTGAGATATTTATTACCTAGAGAGTTATTTATGTAAAGAATACCCCTCCCCCAGCCACCATAGTGAAACACCGTTCATCAGGATGTCTGTTTACGTGATAATTCTCCCTTTAATACAGCCATTTAAAACACCACAAGAAACAATAAGCTCCTCAGCAAGGATTTATAAACAATCACTCTTGAATTCCTTAAAAAAGGAAACAGACAGCTATGCTGACGCACAAACACTTAAAAAAAGTCAGTTTAAAAATAGAATAGCGCTGCCCTATAGATCAAAAACTATTCAAAAGATTGTTTTAAAGTTAAAACCCCCAAACTCAGCTTATATAGGACACAAACTCAAAAGAAATCTGATGCGATGCAAGTTTCTGAGGATTTTCTGAGGGCATAAAATAGCAGTAAATACTTTAAAGAAAAATATCAACTGGCTTAAGTTTTTTCAGATCATTTTCCATAAAAGAGAAATTCACCATGCTGGGAAACACCCTTTCCCCACACTTCAGTATGAAAAGCTTTTATTTCCATGTAATGTCAGTTCTGAATTATTATGCCTACCTACCTCAAGGTCACCTCATTGTTCTAAATTAAAACATCAAACCAGACGTACCATCACTAAACATTTCTTTAAGCATGTTGTTTTAAGTCTCAATATTAATTTGTATTTTATTTCCTATAACCGTAACCAAAGTCAAATTCCTACTCTCATCTCCTTCTTTACGCATATTGCTTTGTGCCTTCTTCCTGTTTAAGTAAGGAAAGTCTCTTTGTATCTCTGCCAGATTCAGTATGATCTGTGTAACTAGAAAATTCTCCTCCCAGCACTCTGGGATGAACTCTAAATTTCTGATGGAGTTAGTGAATTATTATTCATACAGAAACACTGGATCTGAGAGACAAGCTATACATGAGATTCCCCACAAAGCCCAGCTGCAATCTTTTAAGCAAGTAAGCACTTCCTAATTCATCTACATTTCATTCTTTCTCCCAGAAAGCTCTCCTTCCCAGAGCAAACACCAACAGAGTAATGACTGGGTTTTGTTAAAAACTAAACTTATGATGATGAGTATGTAACTACATAATATATTTGCATTAAAATGGAAAGTTTATAATTAGAATTTATTAACTACTTCAATAAGAAAAAAATTACTCTAACTGTATCTCCAGAGTAGACTTGTCTTCCCCCAAAGTGAACAAACTTATATCACTGGCAACTCAAACCAAGCAAGTAAGTCTCTTTATTTTTATTATTCAATACACATAATAAAAATTATATTCTAATGAAAAGAATTCACCTTGTATAAGTCAGTGTAACGTAGTAGAAAATATAGTCTGTTAAAAAGTCAAGAAGCCTATAGTCTAGTCTTCATTCTGCAATTACTTGATGATATGATTTCTGGAGCCTTGGGTTTTGTCTATAAAGTGAGGAACTGGTCACCTCATCCAACACTAGAGATCTATAGCTTTATTTCACATATTATTGCTAAAATACTTGAGGGATCAAGTTTGCAGGAGACACAGTGAAGTCTGAATTAAGTAATGTTAAACTAGCTTTTCTTCTGCCTGTTTTTTTTTTAATTTTTAAGATTTCATTTATTTATTTTTAGAGAAAGTAGAAGGGAGGGAGAAAGAGAAACGTTCATGTGTGAGAGAAACATTGTTGGGTTGCCTCTCCACATGGCCCCCCCAAGTGGGGACCGGGCTGCAACCCAGGCATGTGCCCTGATAGGGAATTGAACTGGCGACCTTTAGCTTTGTGGGATGATGCTCAACCAATTGAGCCACGTGGCTCAGGGTTCTTCTGCTTTTTATGACAATGTGCACCCAACCTATAATCTAAAAAAATCTTAAAATGGTGCTTATTAGTCATTAAAATTTCTCATTATATTATAACCAATGTCTTTTATTATAATTCTATAACAATACAATAAAAATGTGCAAGTTAAATTTTAGTTTTTGTTTCAATGTAAGCCACAACTTGTACTGTATGTTCTCCAATGAATACCTACCAACCATCCCCGCCCCTCCAAGAAAAGAAAGAAAAAGAGCAGATTAATAGTTCTTAAAACAAATGGTAACTTGACCTGTTACAATTAAGGGTGTCCAATCATAAACTGACTTAAAACCTTTTTTTTTTTTTCTCATCAGTTTTCATTATTGTTTGTGTATTTAATGTGTGGACCAAGACAACTCTTCTTCCCGTATGACCCAGAGATGCCACAAGGTTGGACACCCCATCAGTGTAGTGAGAACTCAAGAGTCTATTCGAACTGACAAAGAAATAATAAGTGCTTAAAAAATGTTTTCATGTTTTACAAGCATAAGCTTTATAGATGGTCTAGTAAAAAACACATCCTATTGCCAGTAACATTGAGTAATATACCGTATTCTGCCGTGCACAATGCATACTTTCCCCCCCAAATTTTTGAGGGCAAATAAGGATGCGCATTATACAAGGGTAGTACTAAATTAATAATAAAAAATTAAAACAAAAGATTATTTCTCCTGAAAGTTTGGGCCAAAAACGTGGGTGCACATTGTACATGGGAGCACATTACACAAGGCAAAAAGTGGTACCTTACAGAGAGCCCAAACTAATCATACTAACTTGTGTGTACTCTAACACACAATTCACAAAAGCTGCTAGGGGATTCTAGTTACAACAGTAATATGTCAATATTTATGATGTAAGTTAAAATATTCAATGATGTTTCAAAAAAGAAAAAAAGTCAAAAAACTTAGCCACATACTTTTAAAAGCAATACTGACATTTTATTCCTCAAGAAATTAATGAAAAATTTTTAAAAGCTTAAA
>VMDR010023074.1:0-15832 GCA_007922815.1 Macrotus californicus | reverse complement strand
ACTTTCTCTCAGGGTGTTTACAAGTTATGTCTGTGTGCAGTGTACCTTCTGAGGCATTTCATGCCAAAAGAATCTTTATTTTGCTCTCACATTTCAAGGAAAGTTCAGTTAGATATAAAAGTCTACATTCAAATTTCTTTTTTAAAAATACTTTGGAAATATTACTATACTGTTGCTATTAAAAAGGTAAATGTGAATTTAATTCTTATTCCTTCATAGATGACCTACTTCTGTCTCTGTGGAATTGTTTCCTTTTATTGAATTTCACTTTGGGTGTCAACGAGTTGATATTTTCCCTTTAATTTCCCTTGTTTGGTACACAATAAGTTCATTCCATCTTTTTCTAATTGTAAGGAAATTTTAATTAGCAGTACTTCAAGTATTTAACTTCTGTTTAATTTTTCTCTTCTAGGGCCCCTATTAATCAGATGTTGACAGTTACTCTAATTTTTCACCCTTTACTTTTTTCTCTAATTTTTCTAGTCCTTTGTTTCTTCTTAATGCCTCTGGGGATGTTTCAAAACCCACTCCATCTCATTAATTCACTCATCAGCTATATTTGTTCAACCCGGGATTTTTTTTTTTATTTCTATTATATCTGATTGGTTCTTTTTTATAACTTGTTACCCCTGTTTAATGTTTCTAATGCCCTCCTATATGCTCTTGAGAATATTTATTAGGATTATTGTAAATTCTTGTTGCTCTAGCTCATCAGTTTTGCACCCTCTGGAATTAGTTGTTCAGTTTGTAATCTCTGCTTTCCGGTGTTTATCAGATGTCTCTGTGCATTTCCTGTTCCTTTTGGAGTACTGGCTACAGTGTTTACATTAAGTTCTCAGTTCCATCCATATCCCACTTCACTTCGGAGGATTCTCCAGGATTAGACTCAACAGAGGAAAGCCACAATTTCTTCAAGTTCCCCATCTCAACCCTCCTGTAGCATAAACTAGTCTCACTGCCCTCCAGATTTAGTCTGATTTGACATGGTTGTCTCTTCATGCTCAGTAGAATTAGACCATGTCACAGGATCACCCAAACATTTTCCATTTGTTTATAGAAAGAGTTTCAGTTTTCTAGGGGTATGGGAGGTATAATAATGGCTCAGAATGGCAAATAACTATGAAAAACGTAATTATTTCCAAAATGTCTGGGAACCTTAATAGTTTGTGATTGTGGCAGTGAATCTTATTTTTCCTTCCTCTTCATAGAGCTGTATAACATAATTTTGTATTTCAAAATTATCAAAATATGGTTTTGAGGATTTCTTAACTAAACCCTGTCAAACCCCCCAGATGGGTTTTACAAAACCTGTTTGGATACTGCTGATCTAAAAATATAGTAGAAATTGGTTTGGTGTGCTCTGCAATTTGTCTTGTTCCCATGTCCTTGCTACATCAATACTTGCATCTCACCAGACACCTTGTAGATGTCTAGCCTTTTCTTTTGATTTGACATTCACTTACCCAACAAATATTCATTGAACACTTGCCCTACTATTGTTCTAATCGCCAGGCATCCAGCAAGAAGGACACAGTCCCTGCCTTCACAGAGCATTACAGTCTAACAGACTCCAGATTTAGTGTAGGTTCTGTTGGAGCAGACTGCTTCTGTGTTGTTTTCCAGTGTGTCCCAGGTACCTAGAACAGTGTAAATATCAGTTGAATGGTAAATAAGTAAATATTGACATTAATTACAAGTGTGTTAAGCATCATGGAGAGAAAGTATAGGTGTTATGGAGTATAGAAGCGAGGGGCCTTACCTTCTGTAGGGGTCACATAGAATTAGTTCTCTGTAAAGCTATCTCTTTAAAGTGGTTTTTGCAGGCTCACTTAAACAATCAGTACCTACTTCCTATTCAGGCCACCCCCCTATTATGCATGAAGGCTTTAACCACCTTGGATTTTTCAATAATTGATTTCTGTAAATGAGTGGTTAGATGAATTACTTAATAATACCCTATGCTTATAAAAATAAAAGAAAAATCACAGTTTAATAATGCTGATTTGTGTTTCTTGCTTCTTGCCTGCCTACTCGCTCACCCCATTTTCTTTTCTAACTTGCAGCTGAAGGAGCTTCTATGCACCCATGTGATGATACGTACTGTGGACCTTTCCCAGAATCTGAGCCGGAAGTGAAAGCTGTAGCTAACTTCCTTCGAAAACACAAGAAACACATTAGAGCTTACCTCTCCTTTCATGCCTACGCTCAGATGTTGCTGTATCCCTATTCTTACAAATATGCAACAATCCCCAATTTTAGCTGTGTGGTAAGTATATACAGGCGCTCTGTACCTGTGTGCTAGGGTTCATGCTTTTCTAATGCTAAGATGATGCTAAGTAGTCGTGATAATAGCAAACATATGTTATGTTTATTCTAATCAGCATGTTATGTTTTATTAACTCATTTACTTTTATAATCATATAAGGTGCAAAACTATTACTATCCCCATTTTACCAATAAGGAAACTGAAACCTGGAGAAATTAAATGCTAATTAGACTAAGAACTCACAGCTACTAAGTGTCACAGCCAAGATTCAGGTCCAAATCTAGCTCCAGTGCTATTGCTTTTAACCACTGTGCTCTGCTGCTTCTCAAATACAATCATTTCAAACCAATTTGCATTCTTACCAGAGGTTATACAGAAAATGTCAGGATGGATTTGGTGAGTATTACAGCTTCAGTCACATGTGCAGAGCTATGATTAACTTTATTGAATAAATAATTGCTCATAAATTATGGTCTGACTCTCATTAATTAAAAACAAGTTTTAATTTATAAGTGCTATTTGCTTAATGCTACTAAGTCTCTGGGCATGTATCTGACAAGCTAGTGCTAAGAATCAACAGCCTTTCTGGCATGAGATTACTTAAAAGTGAAAAAGTAATGTTCCCTTCTCTCTTTATCTCAATAGCCCACCAAGCTACCCAATATGGGCGTAATTCCTTCTAAAGTGGGCCTGGTTCAGAGCCTACAGAATCTAAAGGCCTGTCAAGTTCAAAACCAGAACGAACTAATATACAGTGTTAGAGATAAGGAAGAGGAAGGGAGCAGTGGTTGAGAAGAGGCTCAGGAGGCACTTGGGTTGCTGTTGATGTTCTGTCCCTTGACCTCAATGGGATTGCACAAGTGTGTGCAGTTTGTGATTATTCATTGAGCTATAAATTTAAAATTTGTATAGTCTTCTGTATGCATGTTATACTTAAATTTAAAAGGTTATATAAAAGAGAAGGATGTCCTTTCTCCCTATACCTTAAACTCTAAGTCCTGTACCAGGTGCTTGGGGTTGTAGGAATTCCTGATCTAGATGCCCAGGACTGGGAGGAATAGGGAACCTGAAGAAGTCAGAAGAAGGCCTGGGGGAAGGTTTCTGTCCAAAAGAACTTTGTTCTTAGCATTCCTAGCAAATTCTGAGCAAATACTCTCTCTTGAGAAATATTGTGAATGAGGCTCTAGCCAGGTAGCTCAGTTGGTTAGAGCATTGTCCCAATATGTCAAGGTTGTGGGTTCAATTCCTAGTCAGGGCACATATAAGAATCAACTAATGAATGCATAAGTAAGTGGAACAACAATTGGATGTTTCTCTCTCTCCCTTCCTCTCTCTCTCTAAAATCAAGAAAATAAAAATTTTGAAAAAGAAATACCATGAATGTGGTTGTTGATTTGACAGTGCTCTTCTTTAGCTACTCCAAAGGTCAGACAGGAATTTTGTTGTTATTAGTGTTGGTCTGGCACCCTAACCACCTTGTTTCACGATGTTTCTATAGGCAAACATCCCATCCTTTTTAAACTGGGCAGTGTCTGTTTATATGCTCACAAAACATTATATGGAGTGTATTAAAACTATTACATGAGAATGTCCTCTATAGTGTAATTCATCTTCCCATGAGGAATGAGCTATTTTCTTTTTGCCTTGGGTTTGAGGATGTGGTATAAAGAGTAGGTTAGTTTTTCAACCAAAGGTGGATTTTGCTCTCAAAGGACACTGGACAATGTTAGAGACATTTTTGGTTGTCATAACAGGGCTGGGGGATGCTACTGACATCTAGTGAATGGAGGTAAAGGATGCTGCTAAACATCCTGCAATGCAGAGGACAGCCTCCCACAGCAAAGAATTATTCAGTCCAAACTGTCAGTAGTGTCGCTGTTGAGAAATCCTGTTAGTGGGTCACGTATCAGCTAAATCACTGAAACCAGGATTACAATTCTCAGAAGCTAGGTAGTCTCTGAGTGTTAACCGGAAACCATTAAATTCTATGAAAATTGTTCAAAAACATTCCATTGTCAGTAGGGGTCTAAGTTTCTGCTAACATTTTCAAGTCACTCATTAAGTTGCTTTAAGTATTGAAATATTTAAATAAAAAAATATATTCCTTTCTTGGCTGAGGTCTGATAAGTGAGGCCTGGGTCCTTCTGGACAATTGGAAAGAGAAAGAAATGGAGAAAAGAGGAAGCACTTAAACTCTCTCAAGTAGGTGTCTAGCTGGGCCAACTGGAAAAATAATTCTTTAAAAACATCTGCTGAAGTTTCAGTTTTTTGTGGAAGGACATATCTGAACCTCTTATGCGCCCGCACCAAGTGGCAGAAGTGCAGTGAGCCAAAAAGCCTAGAACAATGCACATGTTTTACATAAATAGACAGAGTGGATATACTTTTATTTTCTTAATAGGTTTTTCCCCTTGGGTTTAGACACCTGAAATAATGAGGAACAAAGGTCTCTGCACAAGCAGAATGCAGTAATCTCCTAAATGTAGAAATATCTGCCCTTGCCATGGAATATTTCTGTGACCATTGGATACAATGTTCAAATATTAGAATATTCTCCATAAAAATACCTCATTACAGTGTTTACATTCCTTTTCTGTTGGCTCCCGAGAGGAAAATGTCATCATCATTGAGATCAATAATAAATTGTCTGCCAGGGTCTGGAGCCTGGTCCCTGAATATCCACAAAGGGTGGCATTTGCTACAAGTGCTGCTTGATGCCTCCCTGAGGCGAGTGAGGACAGTGAGATGAAGCTGGGTCTAACTCACAGCCCCTGTTGCCCGGAGTGCTTCAACCGACACACTAAATTATTCACGGCAAATTGAAATGGGAGCGTTGTATACTGGTTTCAACATCCTTCTTTACTTCTCACTGGTCACACAATACTTCTCAAGCTCCTTACTGAAATGTGTACTTTTACCCCATTTGAAATGTCTTCGAGAGTAGTTGGTGTCATTCCAGTTCGTGTTAGAATACCCACCTTTTAGTACTGTGTTGAAGATTTTTTCTGGTTTTAAGCTTTGGTAGGAAGACTTTCACCTCAAAATGTCTACATCTTGGAACTACTAACTAGCTCTGCCAGAGGCGTATGTAACTTTAGAAGTCATGGAGCATTCTGAAGTTGTTCCCATTCTCAGTAGGGATAAACATGTACCGTAAGACAAGTCACTCTCACTGAATTAAAGAGCTTCTTAATTGATCCACATGTCTTTTAAATACCTCGCACATCACCACTGAAGTGTGTCCTTAGGGATCAATAAGATTATGTTGATACTCTTGCTGACCTATGCTCATTCTACATTGATGCAAAACATATTGATTAAGTGTCTATTATGTACAGGCACGTGGCTAAATACTGAGATGGGCCCTGCCCTATCAAGCATTTTATAATTTATAGAAATAGGTATTCCTAAACTAATGTGAAGAAGACAGAATGCTACATCAGCACCAAAAGACATGAGTACTTATCCCCTCATCCCAACTCAACCCCCCTTGCTGGGTAACCCCAGCCTGCCCATTTAACTTCTCTGAGGCTCTTCTCATCTGTAAAATGGAAATATTACTGATCACTGGCATGTTGTGAAGATCAATCGAAGGAAATGTGTTCTGAAACATACTATAACATGCAGCATGTGACAAAGAGTAACATAACATGATTAAATATAGCTATTACCTAATGTGTCCATCCTCGTTCTTCAAACTGGTGACAGATAACGATCAAACAATGCACCGGTGTGTCCAAAGGTTTCAATGCAATGATGTAAGTGGTACAATTTCTCCATTTTTCCCTCACAGGAATCTGCAGCTTATAAAGCTGTGAATGCACTTCGATCAGTATATGGGGTACGGTATAGATATGGACCCGCCTCCAGCACATTGTGTAAGTTTCCTGCGTATGTTATGTTAGAATCATTTCTTGAACCCGTATCCTGTATAATGACTTCCCTTTAAAAAAAAAGAGAATGTGTGTCCCCCACTAAAGTGAATTTTTTGACTACCAAATTAGCCAAGGAAGATGAAGAGAGTTTATACCTGATTATTTTTACACTGCTTGACAGAAATCACTGTACCAATTTAAGTAAATTTGAAGCAGAGAATATTCTAGTCATGTAGTAAGGACTGTAAAGTTGAATTGAGATCCTTTGGCAGTAGAAAGTACCCAAATGGGCTCCTTCAGCAATTCTCACGACTATAAGCTGGAAATAGGCCTTGAGGAAATCACGAAGTAACGTTTCCGTGAGAAGAGCTTCCCTTTTATTCTTTTCCCCCAACATTCTTGCTACGAAATCCCATTTCTTACGTGACATCTTCAGCTGAACTTCCCCTTAAAAGCTGATTGGAATATTTCTTATATAAAGTAAATATTTTAATTACGTGCAATTGGGTATATGGAAAGAACTTGGACAATGAATCGGGAGACATGGGTTCTAGTCCTAATTCTGCCACTCGTCAGGATGCAACCCTGGCCAAGACGTTAATCCTCCGCTTTAGTATCCACAACTGTTAAATGAGAAATCCAACTAGATCATGTCTCACAGCCTTTCAAACTCTAGTGGGAAATCCTAAATATCTGAATGTGTGTGTAGGCATGTTAAGTATGCATGCACACACGCGGGTCATGTGTATATGTACAGATGGTGAGACCCAATTATGCTATATAGTGAGGTAGCAAATTTCTCCTGATGTCTTTAATGTACCTACCATTATATTCATATCTGCTTACTTTCTTCAGCCTTCAGAAGAAGAGCTTGGCTTGTCAATTAACACTACTTATCAAATAAGTTTATCCCAACAGTGAGAATGTCCTAAGTATCATAACTTTTTTCAAACTCCACGATCAATGGTCTCAGGCTGACCTTTTTAGAACTACTTTTCAACAAAGCCACCACGAAAGGGGGAATACAGTATTTGAAAAATCACATTACAGACTTCTAGTCAAGATGACGGAGTAGGTAAACAACACGCTCAACTCCTCTCACGACCACATCAGATTACAACTAAATTACAGAACAACCACCCTTGAGAGAAAACTGGAGACTAGCTGAAGAGAAGTCCTATAACTAAGGATATAAAGAAGAAGCCACCTGGAGACTGCTAGGAGGAGTGGAGACACAAGATGGGCTGGTCCCACACCCAAGTGTGGAGGTTACAAATCAGGAAGGATAACTTGACTGCAGAGGCCACCCCTGAGGGTGAGGTTCCCAGCCTATATTGGACTCCACAGCCCGGAGCACCTGTGCCAAGAAGCAGAGTCTTCACAACATATGTCTGTGAAAATCAGCAGGTACTTACCTGTCAAGGTGATACAGAGAGCTGCTGCAGGTCCAGACATCCTTTTAAAGAGCCCAACCACAGACTCACTTACAAACACTCACAAACAGGGAAGGGACAGCGGCTTAAAAAGCACCAGACTTATGGGGAGGAAATGAATCAACTGGCTTCAAGGCCAGGGCTGGAGGGGCAGCTCTCTCCAAGGACAGAAGTGCTGGCAGGTGTCATGATTCCTTTGTTGAACCCAACCCCAGCTCAACCTGCATGTACACGCAGGCAACACATCTGAGTCTCTACCAAGCAGGCTAATTCCACTTTCCCCACCCTGGGAATTCCCTAAGACCCTGCCCACCCAACTCACATGCCAGCCCAAACCACTTCCAGCAGCTGTTCCACACAAACGGCCAGACTTGGCCCCTACTGAGGACTTTACTAAAATCTCTCAAAGGTCTACAAACCCAAAACAAGCAGTGGCTGGCCTCAGCATGTTCTGTACCTATTGCTAAGTGGCCCCAAGCCCACCACTAGTGGCATCCGGCCTCGATTCACAGCACAGCCTCTCCCAGGCACCTCCAAGCCCAGCACAGGCAGCTAGCAGTTGCAGATCACCTGAACAGACATTGAACCAAAGAAGACATACATAGACATATGAAAAAATTCTCATCGTCACTAATCACCAGAGAAATTCAAATTAAAACCAAAATGAGATATCACCTCACACCTGTCAGAAAGGCTGTCCTCAATAAATAAAGAAACAACAAGTGTTGGCAAGGATGTGGAGAAAAGGGAACCCTCCTGCACTGTTGGTGGGATTATAAATCGGTGCAGCCACTATGGAAAACAGTATGGAGATTCTGCAAAACTTGTAAATTGTAACTACCATATGACCCAGCTCTTCTACTTCAAGGTATTCTCCAAAGAAACTTAAAACACTAATTTGAAAAGATATATGCATTTCAATGTTCATTGCGGCATTATTTATAATAGCAAAGATATGGAAGCAACCTAAGTGTCCATCAAATAAAGAAGAGGTCACACACCACACACACACACACACATGTAGAACAGAATATTAGTCAGCCATAAAAAAGGGATGCAGTCTTGCCATTTGCAACAACATGGATGGACCTAGAGGATATTATGCTAAGTGAAATAAGTTGGACAGAGAAAGAAAAATATATATGATTTCACTTATATGTGGAATCTAAAAGACAAAATAAACAAACAAACAAAATAGAAACAAACTCAAATACAGAGAACAAACAGATGGTTGTCAGATGGGAGAGGGTTGGGGGCTGGGTATAAAACAGGAAGGGTTTAAGAAGTACAAACTGTCAGTTACAAAATAGTCACAAGGATGTGAAGTACAGCATAAGAAATATAGTCAATAATATTATAACAATATTGTAATGGTTCCAGGTGGGTACTAGACTTATCAGAGGGGATCTCTTCTTAAGCCATATAAATGTCTAACCACTACACTGTAAATCTGAAACTAATGTACTATTGAATATCAACTGTAATTGAAAAAATTTAAAAATTTTGCCCTGGCTGGTTGTTCAGTGGATTGAGTACTGGCCTGTGAACCAAAGGGTCACTGTTTTGATTCCCAGTCAGGGCACATGCCTGGGTTGTGGGCCAGGTCCCCAGTTGGGGGTGCATGAGAGGCAACCACACATTGATGTTTCTCTTCCTCTCTTTCTCCCTCCCTTCCCCTCTGTCTAAAAATAAATAAATAAAATCTTCTTAAAAAAGAAATATTTTAAAAATTGAAATAATGGGAAAAATCACATTACCAATTAATCCTCATTGCATTAACAAATCTAAGACATTAATTTTTAAATATCTTACTCACACTTCACCTTTGCAGCTTGATACCAAGGCATAGTCATAGTATGATATTTACTGAGAACATGTTACCATAGAAATTAGGCTGTCACATTACCACGAGGTAACTGTTGGCACAGATTGTCTCTGACTTTGGCTCCTATGACTACTATTTGTAGTGCCAGTGTACTGTGACCCAGAGGGACAATGAAGCCACAACTACCTTCTGTCGTTAATGGAAGAAGCAAAGGGATCCTGAGAAACAGCAGCATCATCTAGTTGTCATCTTCACATAATAATTCTATCTCTAACTTGTCCTGGCAAAAATAGCATAAAAGCTGGTATTATCTGAGGAGGTGAACATGCTCCGAGAATTTTAAAATAATAGTGTCTGTCAGGCTAGATCATATAAATCTCAGAAGAAAAGTAAAGAAATGTATATAAAGATTCTTCTATGCAACATGTAACCGTTCATTTAAAAATTATTGAGAGCATGTTAGGCTAAAAACTACATTAGGGGCATAATGATGCAAAATAATATCAGCTAATATAGGCTAGGCAGACTATTTAATTTTTACAACAACCCTATACAGTAAATATTATCATCCCTCTTTCAAAAGGGTAGACTGAGGCACAGAGCACCCACAGGTGATGGGATTAGATACAGCCCGAGCCCACAGTCCACCTCTATTGCCTGCACTTTCAACTCTGCCAAAAAGCTGGAGCATGTGAGGTCACTGGAGCCAGAAGAAAAGAGATGTCAGGAAGGACTGTCAACTAGGCTAAATGCTGTTGAGAAGTTGAAAATGGGATCTGGGAGAGAAGGAGGGAGAGATTAGGCCTGCTGTCAATGATGACCTTCAAGAACATAGACAGGCAGAGGCAGGAACCAGACTGAATGTGACTGAGGATGTAAAGGAATTATATATATCAATTCTCTTTTAGTTTTAAATCAACAGGAAGAAGAACAAGAGGATGGCATATAGAGGGATGATAAAACGGAAGTGCTGTGGAAAAGTGGTGCTTGAACATTTTGGTCAATGCAGCTGCAAATAGGGAGGGGCGGTTAATTAATGAAACAAAGGCCTGGAGAAGGGACCCATCCCCCCCAGGAGAGAAGACAGTAACACATGGTATCAAACAATGACACATGTAAAAGATGAGCAACATTTCTTCCTCTGAGCTAAAGGGGAGAAGTCAGAGGGCTGTGATGTCAGCAGAGGAGGTGATGAGCTCATTGTACTTTTGGAGTCTGGGGACAGTGAGAAAGTGAGGGGCGGGACTAGAAGAGAATGAGAAAAGTTCCATAAGTAAAGATCTAGAAAAAGGAACCTAGAGCAGCTTTGGGAACAGAGAAAGACTTCAGTGATTGGTGTGAATTTAGAGCAAAGGCTTTCTCCAGCTACTTCACAAGGCGTGAAAGCAGAGAAACGGGGCCAGAGATTGAGAATTAGCAAAACCAAGGCAGAGAAAGGAATGAATGAGTCTTTTTAGGGGATCTGGTGAGAAATTTAGTGAAGTAATTGACCAGGGCCAGGCAGAGAGTAAAATGAAATTATAAGGTTGGGAAGAGTCTGTTAACTACAAATTTAAGCAAAGGCAAAGAGCAAGCTCATTAGGAATAAAAAAAAAAAAAATAGGGGAAGTACAAGAAATGAGGAGGGTTTGGGGGAACAGCATTTTAATATTGTAGACCTTGGAAGTGAAGAACTGAGTGATAAGAGGAAGAAAAGTCCACGACATGGTTTTGGTTATGGGTGAATGAAGGGCAGGTAGAGACAAATATTGTTGGAGTTGAGGCTGAGAAATCTGAGGTCACTATACTGGAAAAAGCATCAACACTTAGACTAGGTCCTCAAGGATGAAGGCAGATATGACTTATAAGGTCTATGAGCATGATGCCAACAAACTACTATTAAATGATTCTTGTTGAAATGATGTTTATTGAAAGAATTTAGTGTAGCTTAGTAATGTATACATTTATGAAAATTATACAGACTCCTTAGCGAAGCTGATTTTTTTCTTTTAACTCCTAGATGTGAGTTCTGGTAGCTCAATGGATTGGGCCTACAAAAATGGAATACCCTACACATTTGCTTTTGAACTACGTGACACTGGGCATTTTGGATTTTTACTCCCAGAGGCGCTCATCAAACCCACCTGTACGGAGACCATGCTCGCTGTGAAGAATATCACAGTGCACCTACTCAAGAAGTGTCCCTGAAATGACCTGAGGGTCAGGTCAACCACCAGAGGAAAAGCTGATTTTGCACAAGAGCTACTTGACAATGGATAAAAATTGTTTTTAAAGAGAGGGGCAACTGCTTGGAGTGAACATATCTCTAGACTTTTAAAGGAATTTCTCATGCAATTCAACTCTCTGTGGCAATTTAAAAAAATGGTAAAAAATAAAATAAATAAGAGCATAGCCTAGTTTTTTGTAAGCAAAAGCATTTATTTTATATCCCATTAGAGTCTCCTTGGATTAAGATGAGGGATATTGTCCAATTATTTTTGTCTCATGAAATGTACAAATTGAGAATGTCGCTTCAATAAATCACCTGTTCTCAATTCAGATCTACCAATGATGTTTAATCACTTGGTTCTTTTGAAATGGCAATTTTTGAAATGGCAAGAACTATATTTCTTAATATAATAAATAAAAATTTTTCAAGATCTTGGAGTATTCACAGCTTTATCCTATGACATTAGTGTACCATATACCTATAAAAATACAGCAAGATATAGCACTTATGTTTAGATTCTGAGAATACCACTTTTTTAAAGTTATATTTTATTGATTATGCTATTACAGTTGTTTTGATTTTCCCCCTTTACCCCCCTCCACTCAGCATCCCTCACTCCCTCAGGCAATCCCCCCACCCTTGTTCATGTCCATGGGTCATGTGTGTAAGTTCATTGTCTACTCCCTTTCCTATACTGTACTCTACATCCCCATGGCTATTCTGTAACTGCCTATTTGCACATCTTAAGCCCCTCGCCTTTCACCCATTTTCCCACACCCATAGTCCCATCTCTTTATCTTTAACCTTTGGCATTAAATTATGATGTGTCTTGGGGTGGGCCTCTTTGCATCTATCTTGTTTGGAACTTTCTGTGCTTCCTGGACTTGCATATCTATTTCCTTCACCAAATTAGGAAAGTTTTCTTCCATTATTCTTTCAGATAGATTTCCAATTTCTTGCTCTTTCTCTTCTTCTTCTGGAACCTCAATGAAGCAAATGTTGGATTGCTTAGAGTTGTCGCACAGGCTGCTTACACTATCATTTTTTTGGATCCTCTTTTCTTCTTGTTGTTCTGATTCGTTGTTTTTTGCTTCCTTATGTTTCAAATCATTGATTTGATTCTCAGCTTCATCCACTCTACTGTTGTTTCCCTGTAAATTGTTCTATATTTCAATTAGTGAATCCTTTGCTTCCGACTGGATCTTTTTTATGCTGTTAAGTTCCTCATTAAGCTCTTCCAGCATCCTTATAAACAATATTTTGAACTCTGCATCTAATAGATTGCTTATCTCCATTATTTTAGCTCTTCTTCTGGAGTTTTGATCTGTTCTTACATTTGGGCCACGTTTCCTTGTCTGCTCATTTTGGCCACCTCCCTGTGTTTGTTTCTATGTATTATGTAGATCTGCTTTGACTCTATGTCTCAGTAGTGTGGCCTAATGTAGTAGGTGTCCTGTAGGCTCCAGTGGCACAGCCTCACCTATTACGCAAGCTGGGTACTCGAGGTGCACACTTAGTGTGGGGTGAGTACACCCCTCTCTCGTAGTTGAGATTTGGTTGCTGTTGGCAGATCAATGGGAGGGATTCACCCAGGCCAGTCAGCTGCAAGGATTGGCTGTGACCACTTACCAACAACCTCCAGCCTCCATAGAGGATCAGCTGTGCAGGGGCGGGGTGGACATGCTCTGTGGTCTGTAACTGTCTACCAAGTGTGCTGGCCCCTGGGATTTCCCGGGTGGGTCAGGCTAAGGTCAGCTCCCACCTGTGTTTTGCCTGGAGTCATCCTGCCTGAGTTATACAGCAATCTGAGATGGCTGGTACTTGTGCTAGCCTTGGAAATTTCCAGGAGAAGCAAAACTGTGAATCCAGGCAGCTAGTTCCTGGCCTGGGGCTCACTGAGGCCAGTCGTTGCCTGTTTGAGAGGATTTAGGAAGTTGAGAAGCATGAGCCAAGACTATTCATATGAAAAAGCAGCTTGGGTGGGCCTATAAATTGAGTGGGGTAGAGTCTCTGGGGATCTCCAAGGCAAGTCAAACAGTGTTAGCCAGGTTGATGGAATCTTAAAAAAAGGCACCAGTCTGCAGGCTCTATAGGGAGAGGTCCCAGAAAAGGGACAATGGCCACTGCTTACCTTGATACCAGACAGCTCAGCCTCCCTCTGCATGCCACTGGTGCCCCTCAAGCCGCCACCCTGTCACCAGAGCCCAAGGGAGTGAGCCTGAGTCCATGTTTGGGTTTTTTAAGAGGAAATGCTTGGGCTTCAGCAGTTTCTTCAACTGACTCAATTCCCGATGGTTTTTGCAGCCAGAAGTTGTGCAGACTTATCTTCCTGGCACTGGAACCCTAGGATAGGGGTCCTGGTGTGGAGCTGGGACTCCTCACTCCAGAGATATCCCTCCCGAATTTTTATCCACCACATGTGGATGTGGGACCAGCCTGTTCCACATCTGCGCCCCTCCTACCATCTGGCTGAATGTGATTTAATTCCATAGGTGTCACACTTCCAATCAACTCAATTTCTGTCAATTCTGAGTGATGGTTGTTCTATATTTTAGTTGTAATTTTGTTGTTGCTGTGCAGAGGCAAGCTATGTCTACCTATACTGCCATCTTGACAGGAAGAGAAAAAAAATGCCACTTTTAAAATGGGAGAAAACATGAATTGAGGTGCCAGACACAGCATTAGGAGCTTTACGTAACAATCTCACATTATTTCTCAAATACTACAGTAGATACTACTGTTACCTTCATTTTCCAAATGAGAAAATTGAGGTTTTGAAAGGTAAGTTATCTATCTGGGCTGCTGGAAATAACTAAAACTTCTAGACAAAATGTAATTTTTTAGATCATCTTTGATACTTCAGACAAAAAAGTAAGGGAATCTCAGGCCAGGCACTGAGTAAAGTCAGGAACCTAGAAAGCTAAGTGGTGCACCATTATCCTGAGAGCATCTGTCACACCAGGTGAGTACCGACTAATTTTCACAGCTTTGTGGAGAATGAGAGCAGAGAAAAAAGCCCAAGGCTCCTCCAAGGTAGAAAATCTAAGAGCAGATTCCTCCACAAGAATTCTGGGAATTCCAAGGGCAAATTACAAATAACCCCCATACTACCTCCAAGGGACCGCATGGAAAATGAACAATTTCAAATTTTGGCAAGAGTAAAGAGGGGAAAAAATGCCACAGAGAATTTGGAACCACACATCAACCCTCACCTGGATTTGTGGCCCGAATTCAGCCTACAGGAATGTCCCTTTTTTCAAAAGTTCACTTTATACCACGTGGCTTTTACAAAAGACCTATGTTAGTACTCGTTTTCACTAACCAAAAGAAATCTGAAAGGGATTTTCAAATAAAGACGAAAAGTGAACATAGCATTTCACATTTGTTTTGCATCGAGAGCAGCCCCACCAAGCTCCTTCCCAAGGAGCCACACTCAGTATCTCAGCCTCAAGCCACCAGACCTCTGAACTGTGTCTGTGGTTTTCTGTGCTTCATCTCCATTTATTCTCTGCATCCATTAGCAAGATGTGCCCTGAGGAAATCACTTCTTTACTTAATGCCATTTCAGCGTCTGAAAGGTTCCATAGGAAGAAGCTACTCTTGAATAACTTGGGAAACCTATACCTCAATGGTCTGAGAAAGCTCTACCCAAGAATTTAATTCAGATTAATCCCAGATTGCTTAGATTCTCCAAGTATTTGGTAGAAGCAAATGCAAATCCTCTCAGAGGATTTATCTGCTGTATCATGAACACCTGAAGAAAGAGATAAGCTTAAAAACATTCAGAGAGGGAAAAAAACGATCACAAAGGAATGAAGACTAGAGCAGCACGAAACTTCTCTACGGCACCAGTGACGCCTGAAGACCGTTAAGAAGTGCATCAGAGTTTTGAGGACTTTTTCTATCCTAAAAATCTACACCTGGCAAAACAATCAATGAAATGTCAGGGTAGAATATTTTTATAAAATTGAGGCCCTAAATTAGGTACCTTTCTCAGGAGACATGTGAAGAATATGCTCTACCAAAATGAGGGAGTAAATCAAGAGAAAGATGTAGGATCTCAGAAAATAGGAAATCCAACACAGGAGAAAGTCATGGAAAAAAATCTAAAGATAATGATGGAGGGAAAATTCCCAGTAACTGCTGTATGCTGGGCTTACAGTAAAACTAACTTGGAATAGGAGGAGAATGAAAGACTTCAGATGAAATTCTCCAAGATGAATA
>VMDR010023073.1:0-15822 GCA_007922815.1 Macrotus californicus | reverse complement strand
ACTAACCATTTCTTGTCTGAAAAGAGTTGCTAACATAAGAAGAAAGAATTCAGATTTATATACATATTTCAGTTTATATATATATATAAACTTTGCTTGTAGAATTTTTAAACTTTGTGAAGAAATGGTTTTTCTTTCAATGAATTCTTCTCCATGGGGAGAAAAATTTCTTATTTTGCTTTTCTGCTAAAATAGATATTTTGCTTCTGCTGGGTTTAAAGATCAACTCATGGACTGCAATTGAAGAAAACAAAATCGACTCACCTATTTTAACTACCTTGAAAGAATCACAGACTTTTAGATCCAAAGGACACTTTAGACACCACCTAGTAAAAACAAAGAAAGATCTCATAATTTATCTTTTAAAAAGAGTTTATTTATTTATTTTTAGAGAGAGGAGAAGGGAGGGAGAAAGAGAGGGAGAGAAACATCTGTGTGAGAGAGAAACATCCACTGGTTGCCTCTTTTATGTGCCCCAGTCGACCCCACAACCCAGGCATGTCCCCTGACCAGGAATAGAACTAGTGACCTTTCACTTTGAGGAATGATACCTACCCAACTGAACCACACCTGTCAGGACTCAGAATTTCTTTTTGACCTCTACTCATACACTCTGACCCAGATCAAACACTGACAAGCCCTAGAGCATGCTTTTATTCTGCTATTGGTATCTGGGCCTCATGGCCCGACAGGCTCCCCACACCCCTGATGAACTATTATTCCTTAACTGGGGCAGAAACCAGATTCTGAGGAGGGACCCTAACCTCACTCCCCGCAAGGATTCTCCATAATATCTGTGCCCTGGGGCTGGGCAGCCCAATGGCATGACCTATGCCCAAGGTCCTTACTTGGCTGAGAGTGGCTGAGCCATTGCTCATCTTAGTCCTTGACTTCAGGTGGGTGTGTGATGCTGAGATCACCAAAACCATCATCCAGAGTCTAGAGTAGCGCTGTCCCATAGAACTTTTGTGAGGATGGAAATGTTCTGTACAGGGTGGAGCAGAAGTAGGTTTACGGTTGTTCATATGGAAACTAATACAATCATGAATAAATAATAATACAAGAATAAACCCTGAGTTTCGAGTGCTGACAACTGCAGACCTACTTTTTCCCCATCTTGTATGATGGCCACTAACCATATGTGGCTGTTGAGCACTTGAGCTGTGGCTAACACAACTAAAGAATCCTTTTTAGTTGAAATAATTAGAATTTAAATAGCTACTTGCAGCTGCTAGGTACCATTTTGGTCAGAGCGGGTTTAGAGCTTTAAAGCAAGAAAAACTAATGGGTGCTATGATCTGTGGATGTCACGGTCATGGGAACAAGCTCCTCTTTTCATCACGCCCAGCCAGAGACTCAGCCCACCCGGCGTGGAAGTAGGCCAGCAATTGTCCTGATAGAAGACCTCCACGCCTGCTTTTATTCTCACCTCCAAGTCATACAACTGTCTTCCCTTTTTCTGCGTTTCAGGCTCAGGGCTAAGGCAACAGCACATTGTGTTTCTTGTTTCTTCCTTTCCTATTTCTCCTTTTCTTTTGTTTATACAAATTTCTCTAGCATGAAATAGAGTTTGAGGTGTGGTTTGTGTTATTTGGTCCAACAAACTTAGGTGAGGAAAAGAGGTAATGAACTTGAAAAATGATCTCATGTTTGGTGGGTGAGTCTCACTTGTTCTTTGAAAACTGGTTTGTTTAGTGAGCAATCAATGGTTTTTAGACTTATTCGACGTGTATGGAAATATCAACACTATGGATATGAATAATGTTTATAAGAAAACAAAGTGAATGAAGTCACAAGAAAAAAAAGAAGTAAAACTCCAGCCTTTGAAAAAAATCCCCACTCTTCAGAGCAGAACAACTCCCAGGATGTTGAGTAACTTGAACAAATCATCTTGGTGCCACGCCACTGGGCAGTTTTCCATCGGGCTGGGTTCACAGAGGCTGCCTCTTATGTGGAAAACATCTTGAGGCGAGGTGCGCACGTTGAGTCGGGCAATATCGTTTCTGAAGTGAACAGCTGCTACTATGCCCTCTGCCTTCTACCAATCCCCCTCTTAAAAATTCACCCATCCCATCTGCATCCTTTCTAGCTCTACCAGGTTAAAAAACAAAATGTAATACATATGCGGGAAGTCCTGCTTTGGAATAATAGGAAAGTTTTAGTAAATCCCATCTTTGAAATAACTCAAACATACTAGGGGCTAAAAGGGAAGGGAAAAGGGAAGACATATCAAATTGTCAGGACTCACTCTCTGTCTGCAGAGACAGCCCCAAGCCCCAAATCATGAGTTAGGAGGTGTGTGTCTTTGTAGGTTCTACCCTCTCCTTGGCTCCCTTTCCCTCTCATGACATCTTCTCTCTCCCTTCGGAAACATGAGGAAGGGATCTGATAACAACAGTAACAATAACATTGACATTGATGGCTCATGAGACTCAGCGTGCCTCTTTTATATGTAGTATTTGCATTCTAATCAGCAGCAGCAAAGGAGTGATTCTCTAGCTGTGCATCAGAAATTAGGGTGAAGAGTGAGGAAGACTTGAAAGTGGAGGAAACAGTGAAAGGCTCTCTTCTCTCCTTTCTAGCTGTGTTATGCGACTTCCCCTGTGGCTTAACTTGTAAGGGAAAAGAGCAGGCTCCAGGGCAGGGCATTGGGAGTTACTCTTAATCTCAAAGAAGCAGAAAGGGAGGTAGTATCTCCCTGCCTTATAAGGAAGAATGATTAGCAACACATTCAGTACAAGGCTGGCCTAAGAGTTAGGAGATCGGGACTCAGATCTTGACTCTGCAATGACACATTGATGATCTTGAGCAAGTCACTGCCCCTCTTGGAGCCTAGGCTCACTCATCTGTACAATTAGGGGGCTGGCTACCAAGCCTCTAAGTGTGCGGCCGCAGCTGATATTCCACCATGATATAAATTGCATGTGGCCAACAATGGCCCGAAGATAAATAATCATGTACCTTCTTAATAAGACAAACACTACAAAGCGTATAGTCATTGACCTCTAGGTGTGTCACTCATCAATTAATCGGAAGGTTTATCATTTTATTTCTTTAGTGCAATTATTTGTCAAATTGACTTTTTAATGTAAGCTATTCCTTTGCTGGTTCAGAATAACTGTTTAAACAAACTTTGGTAAAGAAAGAAGGTAACAAAGCACCAGGCTAGATTGCCATGGAGGAGGCTGGTAGGGGGGAAAAGCCACACTCACGTATCCGCCAAACAGGACGTGTATGGAGAGCTGTTTGCTTAGGGCAGAGAGGTAGGCAAGGAAGAAAGGATAATTTGGGGCAAGGGTACTTGAAGAAAGAAGAGTCTTTTCAGCTGAGCTTCAGAGGTTGGTGAGGAGTTCAACAGGCAGAGATGAGAGAAGGGATCCCAAAGGGAGAGGCACCCTAAGCACAACCTGGACACACAGGGTGGCAGAGGAAGACAAGCAGCCGGCCATCTGAAACCTGGCTGGTACTGTCTTGAAGACAAGCTAAAGGAGCTTGTGCTGTATCTCTGAGGCTGTCCAACCTCTCCTCCACAGTCTAGCAGTAGAGTATAATGGCTGGGTCTGGACAAATACTGTAGACACAGGCAAAGGGAAGGCATTGGTGTGTCTCCAAGAGCTGAAAAGCCAGAACACTTTCCAACTCAGAAGAAATCTGGATTTGAAGAGATTGGTCAGCAAGAGAGAATGGGTGGATAAGAGGAGCCATGCGACAATAGGAAGGAAGAAGGAGCCTGTGGCAGAGCTTGTGGGGGCAGTGGGAGCTGGCCAAGGCTGTCCTTTGAATGAAGGCTATGGGAGCCTTTGTGGGTGTCTAAGCAGGGGAGTGATATGGAATCAGAGCTGTGGTTTAGGACAATGAGCCTCAAGCCTGAGTGAGTGGCTGGTACTTGTCATGGTTATCTTTGTCAAACTACAATGCACTGGTACATTAAATTTAAAATAATTAAGTAGATCATTTTTTAAAAGATTTTATTTACTTACTTTGAGAGAGGGGGAGGGTGGGAGAGAAGTAGAGAAACATCAATGGGTGAGAGATGCATGGATCGGTTGCCTCTCACATTACCCCAGCTGGAGACCTGGTGCACAACCCAGGCATGTGCCCCGACTAGGAATCAAACCGGCAACCTTTCGGTTTGCAGGCCGGTGCTCAATCCACTGAGCCACACCAGCCAGGGCTTAAGTAGATCATTTTGGCCTAAATTCATACTATAAACTAGACAGGTGGTAGCAAGCACCCAAGATCTATGAAAATTTTGTGAGAGGAAGATGTTTAAAATGACACATTTTGTTCATTAATTTTTCTTCAAATTATGAAATGACTGTAATTATTCAATTTTGGCTCAAAACATGTTGTCCCAGTAGGTGGAATGTCTGTGCTCTGTAAGATCGTTGGGAACCTCTGCTTTAAAAGTTCACTCTGGAAACACTGTGTGGAATAGAAACAGAAACTTTTGAATTCATCTTTTGAATTCAACTTTTGAGCCAGAAGATAAGAGCTGCCAGTAGGTCCCAGGAAACATCAGAAAATGATCATTTTTGCTTCTATCAAAAATATAAGTCGATCCGAAATGGGGGTTCTTCACAGAAACAGAACATATGGGAGACATACATCTATGTCTCTCTCTCTCCCTATTTAAATCTATATCTATGTATCTATCTATCTATCCATCTCTATATGTGTGTATAATCCTATTGGCTCTAATTCTATTTGTTATCTTTCTGTGAAGAATCTTTCTCTCTCTCAACAGAGAGAGATTTATTTTAAGGAATTGGCCATGTGATTATGGGGGCTGACAAGATAGAAATCTGTAGAACAGGCCTGCAGATGGAAAATTCAAGTAAGAAGTGAGCGTTGCTCTTTTGCATCTGAAACCTGCAGATTGGAAACTCAGGCAGGGTTTCTACATTGCAAACTTGAGGCAGAATTGCCTCTTCTTCAGGAAACCTCAGCCTTTGCTCTTAAGCCCTTCAACTGATTGGAGGAGGCCCACCATGTTATGGAGGATAACCTGTTTTACTGATTTCGGTGTTTATCCAATCTAAAAATATACCTTCACAAAAATATCTAGACTGGCATGGGACCAAACAACTGGGTTCCGTATCCGAGTCAAGTTTACAACATTAGCCTTCACAGAGTGTTCATTTCGATATTTCCTTAACAGGTAGGCAGAGATGAAACTCAACAATTCTTGTTATTAACTTCTTAAGGGACAATGACTGACCCCAAGCTGAGAGGACACCACAGTTTATGTTCTAGTTGTAGCTCATTTGTCCGTCCCTTTTGTTCTCTCCATGCCTGTCCTCTCTGGAAAGGTCAACAAATTCGTAATTTTTTAAATAGCCACTGGTGAAACTTTATCAAAGTTTTTTCTTTCTTTAAGCCATGTAAGTTCTTTAGTCTCTTCTCCATACAAGAGTATAATAGCTTTCAAAGAATTCTGAGCGATTAGCCTGACCTGATTGTTTTCTTTCATGGAACTCAGATTGCCTTTCCTCTAGGCACACCAGGACTGCAGCCCTTTCTCGAGATTCCTCCAGCTTACTGTTATGGATGTAAATTCACTTACCCCAGTTTTCTAGGAGCCTTTCCTAGAAATCTTCCACTGAATGACAGTCTCTTTCTTTTAAATTTTTAAAAAGATTTTATTTATTTTATTTTTAGAGAGAGTGGAAGGGAGGGGAAAAGAGAGGAAGAGAATGTGTGAGAGAAGCATCAATCGGTCGCCTCTCACACAACCCCTCTCAGGGAACCTGGCTGCAACCCAAGCATGTGCCCCAGCTGGGACTCAACAGTGACCGTTCGCTCCACGAGACTATGCTCAGTTGACTGAGCCGTGAAAATCAGGGTTGAATGGGGGTGTCTTTGACACAGAGACTGTGTAATATCAATTTACACATTTCAACCAGGGTTTTCCAGTTTCATCTTGAGTGTCTACTTTACCTTCATGTTTCTTTTTTTCTTTTTTCTAAAGATTTTATTTGTTTATTTTTAGAGAGAGAGAGGAAGGAAGAGAGAAAGAGTGGGAGAGAAACATCGATGGTGTGACAGAAACATCAATCGGTTGCCTCTCGCATGTGCCGCAACCAGGCACCGGGTCACAACCCAGGCATGGGCCCTGACCAGGAATCCAGCTGATGACCTTTCACTTTGCAGGATGACACCCAACCAACTGAGCCATGCCAGTCAGGGCTTCTTCATGTTTCTTTTCTGTTAATTTTAGAATAGTGGCTTCTGACCACTCTAGGGCTAGGCATGTAATTAGGAAGTTTAGGCCTATGATTAGCGGAAGCTCTGTGAGGCCCAGACTCCCTACTCTTATTTTAGCCAGACTTTATCTGGTTTTACATATTTGTTACATATGGAAATCATATTTTCATATTTCCTTTGAAAACGTGGCTCTGTTTTAAAACGCAATTAAATCACTAGTTTTACCTTCACCATTCAATCGTCTATTAACTCTGGTCTGTTTGCTTCATGTAACAGGCAAAAGTAAAGAAAGTTCATACAGTTATATTAGAATTTCATATATATTCTCATTTAATTTTCACAGTAACCCTTCAAGTTAAGCATTTCAATGCCCATTTAGACACAAAGCTCAACAACCCAAGGTCACACAGCCACTGCGTGGTGGAGCTGAGATTCACGTGCAGGTCTGTCCGAAGCCCGTGTTCTTTCTGCCTCGCAGCTCAAACCAGCTCTGCTATAGAGGTCGAGGCAAACTCTGCACTCATGAATTCTCGCATCCATTCAAATACACACTTTTCCCCACTTACTGTGCCTTTTCTAAACTCTGTATTTATTTATTTTCCATCACCATTTATGCCCCGTACTTTCTTCTACCTCTGCCCACCCCTCCTCCACTACAATCACCATGCTGTTTTCTGTGTCCGTGAGTTCTTTATCTTTTTTTTTTATCTTTTTTGCTCAGTCCCTCCACACTTTCAACCCTCCCCCAGAACTAACGCGCAAAATAGAGACAGGCTTATAGATAGGGAGGAGGCTGACAAATATACATTTTTTTTAAATGTACTTTACCTGATCTTTTAGTTAGCAAAAGTAATTTGAGTGCCTACTCTGTTTCAAACACTTGCCGCCTTGGACCTACAAGGACAAATAAAACAGTCCCAGTGCCTTCTCCTGCTTGGGAGACTCCTACAGTAAAATGCAGGGAAAGCCCTTCCTCAGAGGATACCAGGGGAAAGGAATGAACAGGGAGAGCAGAACAGAGTCCTTCCTGAGGAGTTTCGGCGTCGGGGAGAAAGCAAGGCTCACCCCTGCATCACCTGGCCGAAGCCAGGTGGTAACTGTTCAGGAATGCTGATGGAATGCACAGAGAGCCTCTCCCATCTAAATGTGCTGCCCGGTACCTGACTCTGGCCACGCCTCAAGCACAACTGGGAAATTGTTGTTTTAATTTTTTTCCCATGAACACTTCCATGGAAAATAAAAAGAGGCACACGTGGATAAGGTCTCCAGGCCTCTCCAGCAGAGCAGACTCTGGGCAGGGAGCAGAGGAAAGGTGGAAGGGGCTGCTTCACCTTGACCTCAGAGCCCTTGGTGGTTGGGCCATTTATGCAGAACCTCCCTCCTAGGCCCCAAGGGTCGCTGGGGCATAGAGCAAAGCCATAACCTAATACCTTCCCTTCTTAAATATCCCCCTGGTTATGATTCATAATTTCTGGTGTTTGTAAATAATTTTAGTGTTTTCCAAACACTTCTGCATCTTTTGGCACAACAACCCCATCAAATAAGGTGTGTTTCACCCATTTTATAAATGCAGAAGTAGACTCTGAGCGGCATCGCCCAGGGCTACACAGCAAGAACGGGCCAGGCCGGGGCTTGAACCCGGGCACGCCGATGCTCACTGTGAGACCACAGCCACGAGACCACCACCACAGCGGTGAGCTAACCACCAGAGGCCTAGACTCGGCTCCCTGACTGCCACCCCTTTTGACATCTGTGGCAGCATAGGGGGTGGCACAGATGTTCTCCAGACACCAACCAAGTCTAAATACAAGTGGCCAAGGAGAGGCTATGAGATGTGAACCCTCACACTGACCTGCACATTTGTATCTTTTACTTTTAAGAATTTCAGTCCCGGGGGTGGTGAGAGAGGTCCGGGCTTGGGGTACATCTAGATGGATTTCCTGGGAAAAAAAACGTGTGGGTGCAGCACTGGGTTGGGGGAAATGTGCCAACATTAGTGCAATGTCGAGGGGCTAAGGAGACAAGATCCTGGAGAAGTCAGTGAAGAGAGGCCTGTTGACTCTGACCTTTGCCAAGGCAGCTCATCTGAGTAGGGAAAGCATGTCGACTCTCTGTTTCTGGGTGTGGCAAGGAAGTGAACCAGGAGTTTCTTTTTCCTACTGAAAGGGTTAGCTGGATTTTATAAACTGCAGAGTGTTAAGTAAATGACCTAGAGCCCGGCAGACCTGGGTTGGAGTCTCCACCTTTGCATTTCCTAGCAATGTGGCCAAGCAGTGTAATCTCTTTGAGCCTCCAACTCCTCACCTACAAAATGCAGACAACAAAGCAGATTCTCCCCTAGACCTTCCAGGAATAGGGCAGCTGTGCTCACACCTCGATTTTAGCCCAGTTAGACTCATTTTACATCTCTGTCCTCCAGAACTGTAAGAGAATACATTTGTGTAGGATTTTTTTTCTTTTCTTACTTTCCTTAGTTTAATTAAATTTATTGGGGTGACGTTGGATAATGAGATGATATAGGTTTCAAGTCTACATTTCTGTGACGCATGATCTGTTTATTGCCTGTGTGCCCACCACCCAAAGTCAAAGCCATTTCTGTCACCATATATTTGGTCCCCTTTTTCCCTACTACTCCCCACCCCCTTCCCTCTGGTAACCACCACACTGTTGCCTGTATCTCTGAGTTGCAGTTTGACATCTCACATATGCGTGAAATCATATGGTCATTAGCTTTTTCTGACTTATTTCACTTGGCATAATATTCTCCAGGTCCACCCATGTTGTCACAAATGGCAGTATTTCATCTTTTCTTATGGCTGAGTAATATTCCACTGTGAGCCACCGCGTTAGTGGTAATTTGTCACAGCAGGAAGAGGAACCTAATACAGATGTTGGTAAAAAGACCCTTTTCAGCCCTCTGTCAGGTCTGTTGAGAGGATGAACGTTAAGTGCTCAGCATGTGCTGAGACCATTGTAAATGCTCATTAAATGACAGCTTTCTTCATCATTTTGTTCCTTTAAAAGAAATAGTGACTTTCTAAGTTGTTATGTGATACCGATGCCAGGGACCTGAAGGAGAAGAGGATGCCTAGAGAAAAAGGAGAAAAATCTAATGATCCTCAGCTTCAGACTATCTTGTCTGTCGACCTGTTCCTGTGTTACATCCATCAACCCACAGCCAGGTTGCCTCCTGGCATTTCCTACCACGGGTTTGTCTAGATTTCTTTAGTTCCCCTTCTTTTTGCTCAAACCAACCTCCTGTCTGCCTTCTTTTCTTCCACTCTTGTCTGCATTTTTTCACCCCAAGTCTGACTTGCAATTTTCCCAGAGTATTCAATCATCTCTCCCCCCTTTAAAAGTGTGTGGCAGGGTCCCCTTTAGGAAAGTATGGATGCTATGGGACATAATTGGGTCACTGGGGCCAAATGCCTATTTGGGGTCTCTTTACTCCTTTCTGGACCAACAAAACCCCTCTTTGGTGGCCTACCACCCTTCTTCCTTCTCTCCCTATTTCCCCCTTTATTTTACAGTCACTTTTGCACTGAATCTGTGTTGCTGTGATCACACTTTAAGTTCCTTGAAAGAACAAACTGTGCTTTTTCTGTTCTTTAGGCCCAACTAATCACCACAAATAGGTGCAACCTAGCAAATGGGTGCATCGGCAGTAGCGGTTGATAATGGTGCTGAATTGAGCCTCTCCAGATTCTTCCCCTTTCCTCTCTGTACTTGCATTTTTGAACTTCTACCTTTCACGGTCTATTTACCTGTGTCTCAAGTTTAGATGGTAACCCAACTGGTCAGGAGCACTGTCTGTGCATACCAGTAATGAACTTTGCAATGTAAATGACAGGGCTACATGAGTAAGGTTCCCTTGGGGGAGTTTGTGAGTTAACTTCTTCAGGGCACTCGGCCTCCTCTCAGTCTGGTGCGTAATAATCTCTGGGAAGAATGAATGCCATTTCTAAGCATGAAATGACATTTCCAACAGAAAGAAATGAATGGCATTTCTAGGCAGAAACTACACTTGGGGATCTTGAAACAATGGCCAGATTCTTCTGTTCATTCAGCACACAGTAATGGAGAGCCCACTACATGCCCAATTCTTGGCCCAAAAACACATACATTTTAAGTCTTTTAGTTCTCACAGCTTCTCAGGTGAACAGGACAGGGAAAATGTTTAGAGATATTTAGGATTGCTTGAAGATTGCTAATACTTACATTAGAGTGGAACAATGAAGTTAAAATTTAGCAAGGTCTGAGTCAAATAAAAGGCTTGCCTCCTGCTGACCCCCACACAACCTGGGACTGCAGCCAAACCGGCTAGCCTGCCGTCTCATAGGCTCCTGGCTCTTCAGGCTCCAGGGCCGACCTCCCCTTTACCTGGGATGTCACGCAGCCCGCCTTCCTCCCACGCCTACCCCCCTCCAGTCTACCTATCACGGCAAGGCTTACCTTCCCTCCTCAGAACCCCCGCAGTACTCAGGGTCTTTTTAGATGCATTATAACTATTTAGAAACGTATCTCAGCTTCCCTGGAGCACAAAATCCTAGACTACAGCAATCTGCCTTACATTTCTTTGGATATCTCAAAACACAGTTTACATCATTTAATACATTTTTACTCAGAGTGTGAATGCATGAAGTGCTTAGCTACCTAATAAAACAGTAAGAGATGGGAATGGCTTTTCTCAAGGTGTAAAAGCCACTTACCCTCGTATTCCTTCCAGAGAGTCCTCAGGGAGGGAGAAGCCCACTCATTTTTAGGGCCATACAAAGCACTAAATCTTGTAAATAATTTCTGGGAGCCCGTGTGGGGGCTGGGCAGACAAGTCTCTGGAGTCACACAGACCAAAATCTGCAGCCTAGCTCTTTCACATACTGGTTGGATAACGCCGGGGAACTTGATTTACCTAAATTAAAGCTGTAGTTTCCTCATCTGCAAAATGGGACTCCTCACCTTTTTCCTGTTTCTACCTGATTGGGTTAAGAGGCTTAGATGTGCATATGTAAAGGGCCCAGTAGAGTGGCAGGTGGAAGGGATTAAGTATGTTATAGTCCCTCTTTTCTCCCATTCCTCCTCTTATGTAGCAGTGTAATTTTTTTATTTGCCAATTATTTTTATTGATTTACTTTTAATTATAATTGACATACAATATTATATTAGTTTCAGGTACACAGCACAGTGATTTGGCATTTATATACCTTACAAAGTAATCACTGCAGTAAGAACCATTCACCGTACAGAGTTACTACAATTTGTTGACTCTGTTCCCTGTGCTGTATATTACATCCCCATGACTTATTTTATGAATGGAAATTTACCCTTCCTGATCCCCTTCCCCTTCTCCCCATCCCCTTAAGCAATCAACAATTTGTTCTCTGATTTCACTTCTATGTGGAATCTAAAAAACAAATGAACCAACAGAATGAAACAGAAACAAACTCATAGAACCAGAGAACAAATGCCAACTGTTTTTGAAGGTAACAAAACATTCTGAAAATAATGGTCTTTAACAGCTGCCTAGAGGCCCGCTGGGAACAACTGCCCCCTCTGGCCACGGGTTTACCCTTTGTGTTTCATCCCAAGGACCCTTGGTGGGCTTCAGCCCTGACCGTTAACTTCCCCCCACCCCCCAGCTCTGCCCTTGATGACTTGCGGGACCTCAGTTCATCATTCAGAAGAAGGCAGCCCATATATTCCGTACCTTAAAGAGCTCCTGAAAATGGCTAATCCGGCTCTGGAAAGCTTGACTTTTTTTTCTTCTTTATCAAAGGACAATGATTACTGAGTTTAGTAACCAAATTTCCTCCTTTGTTACATGATTTCATGTCTTTGATTTGGATGCTTTGAATGAGAAGGCAAAACACAATGGTGTGACATGGTCATGTTATGAAACTTGTAGTATTCGTCACCTGCTCCTATTAAGTTGTCATGTTCTCAACTGTGTCTCCAGCTTGGGGGAAATCCTGAAGATGGCCAAAGACGAGTCCACCGTTCGTTGCTTCCAGGGCCTCCTGATTTTTGGAAATGTGATCATTGGTGTAAGTAATGAGTATTTTTCAGGCAATTCTGCTCTTCCTGTAATCATGACTTTAGATCAATCAAAGGTGAAAGTTTAAAGGAAAATAATGATGTAATTACGGGCTCCCTACATCTTGTCTTCATTTTAAGAAATGTATTAGTAAAATATATTAGCCTGAATTTAACCAAATAAATAATTATGTATAGCTAAGTAACATAGCAAAAGAATCAATTGAAAAACTAGATATTTCCTCCCTGAGTTTAAAGCAAAGAATCTGAAAGGAGTCGTGTCAGTCATGGTCAGTGCCCAAACACTCCCACCACACACAGGTTCTGGTGTTTCCTTCCTATTTCACCTTCGTTTGATTTCATGGGACTTTGCTTTCAAGGTTGTTTGGGGGCAGATGTTTGTGTCTTTTGGTTCTCATCACACGGAGGCCACCCCAGGATGTGAGAGTAACTCAGAGGCCAAGCTGTGGGGCCCGTTGCCATGGGAGAGCACTTAGGGATCAGGACCTCTGGCTTTTGGCCCAGCCCTGCTTCTGACTCTATGTGACTCTGGACAAGTCTTTCGGGACCAAGACCACTCACTCATAAAACACAGGGGGTGGGAAAGATGCCCACCGGATTCTTTCCAGCTCTAACACTCAGTGATACAACCAGAACCAGTTTGAATATTACAATCTGAGAATTTGGATGATACAGACTGGATGTGGGAGATTATCATCATACAAGAAAGATGTTGTTTGAGTGGTTCATGCCTCAAGGACTTTATAATGGTCTGAAATTGGGTCTTTTTCCAAATAGCAATGAGACAGACGGAGCAAAATGTGGACAGAGGCAAACAATCATTAGTAGGATGAAAGGAGTCGTTTGAGTTCCTGGCAGTGAGGGATTTGAGTCACTTGCTAAAGCCTATGCAGGGGACAGAGTTAGTCTCTTACCCCCCAACCCCCACTTCTCCATCCCTTCCCAACGCTGGCCTCCCACCAGCCTAACAGAACTCCCTCTGCCCCCAGATGTGTGGCATCGCCCTGACCGCAGAGTGCATCTTCTTTGTATCGGACCAGCATAGCCTCTACCCACTGCTTGAAGCCACCAACAATGATGACATCTATGGGGCAGCCTGGATCGGCATGTTTGTCGGCATCTGTCTCTTCTGCCTGTCTGTTCTAGGCATCGTAGGCATCATGAAGTCCAGCAGGAAACTCCTTCTGGCAGTAAGACCTTAAAACTCCCTACAGTTGTCTCCTGGACCAATATTGATGGGTTGTTTCTTCTTCCCTGAGCACAGTGCTTGGGCCTTTGGTGGGGTAGGGGGTGCCACATGGGATGGGAAGAGGGGAAGACTCTCCCTGCAGTGAAGCTTGTCCAAGTGGGGCCAAGGATGCCTTCTGCTATTACAAGTGCAGAAAAATTCCAGTGTAGGGAACCCAAAGGGGAGACCCCTGTTGAGATCTCTGCTTCTCCAGCTGGTGTCTGCAGGCACCCAACTGGTACAGCCAAGAGTCACATAGCCCACAGGACAGAGTGAAAACTTCATAATTAGATTTTTTTCTCTTGGCAATAAGAGATTTAAACTATTATTGTATTATCAGTCAGTATTAAAACTAAGGTATAAAATACAAAATTTAATATTAGGATATAAAATATGCATAGATTTTTAAGAGGAAGCATGAGCCTTTTCAGACATCTTTGGGCACAAGGCTGATGATTTTGTGTGCTGGCCTGCAGTTGTCACATTGTGCGTTCACCTTTCAGGGATCCTGAAGGAGCTTGATGCACAGGGCGCAGAGGGCAGCCTCAGCTCCCACCTGCCTGTGGAGGCCCTAACGCTGTGTACCCACAGGGAGGCTTCAGCCCCAAACCACAGACAGCAAGACATGCCCTACTTTTGCAGAGGAAGTAAATTGGAGATATTTTGCAAAAATCAGCAGAGCTAAAAAACCTGGGGGTTGGGTCTAGACCTCTACATTCTACCCCCAGGCTCAAGACAATCTATATGATGGGGTCCCACCCCCATTCCTACCCCAGTGCTGTCGGACCTGAGTTCCACCTTTATGAAACCAGTCCAGCAACTGAACTGGTGCTTGTTTGTTCACTTTCCCTGTGCTCTGACATTGGCCTGGCCCCCAGGGAATGCAGACCATTGACATTCTCTGGTTCCTTAGTGTGAGTCAGTTCCAGAGCAAAGGCACCCACTTTTGGAGGGTGGAGAAAGGAATGCAAGGGACAGGTAGGGGAGGGACAGCTGTCCCTAGAGACATGCTTCAGCTGCATCTCAGGATCACTGTGAGCCAGTCAAGTGTGCCTGACTCAGCCAGGGGAACTGAACTAGAAGAGAACATTCTTCACCACGCCCCTGAAGAGAAAGAGGAGGGTGCCTGACAAGCGGCTGACGGAGAAAACCTCTGTACCCTGGGCCTCCTTTCCAGAGTGTCTCTAAGGGGTTTCTGAGCTTCTTTAACAGGAGCCAGCCAAGCTCTTGACAAAGAGCAAGGCAGCAGCTCATAGAGGGAGGGAAATATCATGAGGCCTCTGAAGGTGCTTCTGCTGTTTACCCTCCAGTCAAAGCTTAGCCCTGGGCCTAGTGGTGAGGGCAGCAGAGGGTCCTGCTGGAGCGGGGGTGCAGTATAACCTGCATGCCCCCAGCAACACTGACCTAAGTACCACTTTCCCAGAAGATCACAGGACCAAAAGTGTATGTGCAAAGCTGAGGAAAGCAAAGTCAGAATTCTTGCAAATAGTCATCAAACCAGATTCAGAGGTCGTTGGTTGTTCAGAAGTTTTCCAGACATAAATAGGGGCAGGATGGTGTGAGCACATCATGAGTGTGTATGCACATGTGCACACCCCCTGCCCATGAGTTCATCCTCTTTTTCTCAGTTAAAATAGAAATGCAGGATACCAGACTGAGAAAGCTCGCTATTCAATGGGTGTTTGTTCTCTGAAGAAAAGGAGAGAATTGAGCTGATTAGCACCGAGTCTTGCTCCAAGCAGCTGATCAGTGAGGGTTTGTTGAATAACTAGGGGAATTGTTGGATGATTATATTTATGTGAACATACAGGGGTGGGCCAAAGTAGGTTTATAGTTGTGAGTACCCAAAGCATAGTTTATTCTTGAATTATTGATTATTATATCATTTGTTATTATTAACCTACTTTTGCCCACCCCTGTACTGAGAAAACATAATTATTTGTTCAAAAAAAACCTTTTCTTGGAGGTTAAGTGTAACTCCTGTTTTAAAAAATGTGTTTCCCTTCCAGTATTTCATTCTGATGTTTATTGTCTACGGCTTTGAAGTGGCATCTTGTATCACAGCGGCAACACAAAGAGACTTCGTGAGTATGATACCAAAAGCACAGAGCAAAACAATCATATGAGTCATCATTATCGTTATAATAAGATAATAGCTAACATGTACTAAGCTCTTACTCTATACCAGGCACCCTAAAATGCACATTAATAATAAATATATAATTTTACTCAATCCTAATAATAACCCTATGAAATGGGTATTATGACTATTGTCATTTTATGGATGATAAAAATGAGACCTAACAAGGTAAAGGTGATAAAAATGAGACCTAACA
>VMDR010023072.1:0-15828 GCA_007922815.1 Macrotus californicus | reverse complement strand
TTTTTTTTTTTTTTTACGTAGTTTGGAAATTAAAATTTGATAAAAATCTGGATGAAGTGTTATCATCCGCACTAACTTCTCACGCTGTCCAGAGCTCCCTGAACGGGCTCTTGAGTTGTACGTGCACCTGGACGATGGCTCAGCTCCTCTGAAAGGAGTGTCCAGTTAGCATGCAGGCTTTCCCCATTCACTGAAAGCAGAGCGTTCCTACGAAAACTTTTGTAGCCCTAGATGGCCAAAGCAAAGAAGCAATTACCGTTAATTTATATGGAAAAAATTGTGAGTGTTTCCAGACCCCCACAATAACCTACCAGATCCTCTTAATTATATCCAGTTTTATGCTAAGCTTAATATCCTTATGGGATCTTTTGGACTTTTCTCATTACATTAGGGCCCACCTTGCTAACAGATGCACAAAACCAATGGAAATAAAGCCCAGGTGCTCACAGGCATTGTTCTAAGCTCTAGTGTCCAATGCTGATGAGATGCTGAGTGTGGTTCCCAGGGAAGAAGCTTGACTGGGCCACTCTCGCTGCTGGGCATGCGTGCTGCCTCTACAAGGCTCACGCAAATCAAACACAGAATGCTGTTTTCACTTTTTGGCTTTTTTGGTAAAAGCGAAAGTCCTCTTTGGATTTCAGTCAATTAGCAAAAGCAGGTACTGATGTAAGTGTTTTCTAAAAGCCGAGTGGTATAAAGTGAACTTTCAAAAAACGAGAGACACCTGTATTTGTGCATGTGGAATCTCAAAGTACGGATTGGGGTGGAAGGGGAGGAGTCTCAGATCTGCTTGATTAGACACGTCTAACCAGTGTCTTCATGTGGTGCTGATACCATGGTGTGGAGGGAGGTGACAGGAGATGGGATTGAAGGGGCCTAACCCCACAGCCCCCCACTTCTGGCTTCCCCAGAAAGCAGCATTTGGACACTCAGGAACATGTGAGACCTCTCAAAAGTGCTTATAATCAGCCATGGACAGTTTGAAACATGGATCATGGGTGTTTCTTTGCAATAGTGTAGATGTTTCCATTTTTAAAACTACAAATCAAAATCTCTCACCCAGCAGTCATACCCTGGCCTTGGCACACGTGGCCCTTAGCGGGCTCCTGACGGCTTGTGTGTGACGCCCAGCTCTGCCCAGACTCACACCTATTCTACCTTTTCCTGTGGGATCAAATGTCCTCTGGGTCATTTCCATTCTCATCATTATGTACAGGTTTTCCTAAACAATTCTGAGTTAATGAAGCTTTAGTCTTTTACAAATAATGTTATGTTCAATGTATAATTACATATTCTTTTTGAAAGGTATATAAAAATGAATTTATATAGTTTTTAATTTAATTAGTTTTAATTTAGACAATAGTAATTCCTTGACTTGGAGGTGTTTTGACTCCTGAATAGGGAAGTGTGCGTCTGTTTTAGTGCTCCCCGTTAAAGATGCTGGCTCTGTCATGTTGATGACAGTGTTCCCGCTCTAACTTGCTCTTCTGCCAGGGTATTTTAATTTAAAAAGAAAATTCCTGGAGGCAACAAGGCTTTCAGCCCAGAAAATGGTTCTGGTGATAGAATTCTGGGCTCTGTTCAGGGGGAAGGGAGAGAGATATGCTCCCATAGTACTCCTTAAACCACGTCACGTTATTGACTACCCAGCGATATCTCACACCCTTTTGTACTTGGAGGAGTGTGTAAGTGTCGTGTACTGGAAAGACCCAGGGCTTTGGATGAGCCAGATAAATTGTCCTTGGAATCCTAGCTCTGCCTTGTACTGATTTTGTGACCTTGCATGTGAGTCTTAATATCCCTGAATTTTAGTTGTTTTTTTCTTTTCTAAAATGAGATAATAACTTCCTATACAAGATTGTTGTGGCTTCTTGGAATAATGTATGCAAAGCTCCTGAAGTGACATCTATGCATAATACATGTTCAACAAGTAATACCAATTATGATGATAATGGTAAGCCTTCTTTAGTTTGTGGGTTTATTTTTGATACCTTTAATAGAACTGCTAATAGTATAAAAAATTCAGATTTCTTTTTCAGTAATCTAAATAGATTTAATGTTTTTTTCTCTTTTTTTTGTTTGATTTAAAATTTTAAAAACTTTTAATTTTTAAAATATTTTAACTTTATTGAGGAATAATGGACAAATAAAACTATATGCTAAAAGTGCACAGTGGGATGATCTGGTGTGCAGTATGTGGTAGAATGATCACCGAGATTACTGTTACAAATAGGCAGGGACTTTGCTAAGTGTGGCCCTGGGACCAGAAACACTATCGTCCCCGTTAAGAACCCGTTAGAAATGTACACTCCTGGGCCTCACACAATTACTACTAAGTCAAAATCTCTGGAGGTGTTAACAAAGCATCCAGGAAATACTGATGCCCACTTCAGAGAACCACTGCTTTAGAATCTCTGGGAAGCAGAAAGGGTAACTTTCATGAACCTGCTGTACAGAAATAACCGGTTAAAATCATGATTATATTTCCTTCTAGTCTTTTCTCTATCCATATGTGTGTATACTTATTTTTTTAAATATGATCATACTATACGAGTCTTACAGCCTGCTCTTCAACTCAATGTTATGTCATGGTCATTACCCTGTGTCATTCACTTCTATTGGAAAACATTTAAAGTCACAGGGCTGTGTAATGTGCCATCCTGTAAGTGGCTCAGCATTCACCCTCCACCCCTTAGATATTGCAATTGTTTCCAGATGTTCAAGAGGAACTTACACAACGTGGAGTTGAAAATTTGTGTTAATAAACTGTTGTGAATATCTACGATTACTTCCTTAGTGTGAATTTATTACTATGGTGGAATTACTGACTCAAATGCTATGTATATTTTTATATATATATATAAATATATATATATTTATATTGTCTAATATATATAGACAAAGTGCCTTTCAGGAAAGTGCCAGTTTGTGCTCTAACCAGCAGTACAGACAAAGCATCCATTCCCAGAACCCTGGCCAACCCGGGGGTTACAGTCCTTTTGAATACGCATCAGTTTGATAGGAGCTTCTTTTGAATTGTAAATGAATAGGGTGTATCTTGTTTTCTAGTCTTTGGATTGGCCTGACAAACATAAACCGTAGATACTGTCTCTTAACTCCGAATGTTAAGGTTATTAGTTTCTAAAGTTTACTCTTCCAATACCGTGGCCCCCTCATCTCACAAAGACTCCATGTTCTGTTGAGAGGGGGTTGCAGCTCTCACAAAGGTGTGCTGTGGAACAGGAATAACTAGACAGCACGAATGTAATGGGGAACTCCAGTGCCTTAGGCTTCAGAGATTAACTAAGGGCTAGAGTGTAGTGAACAGCAAATTATTTCTGTTTGTAGAATCACAAAGTGACTAAAAAACACTATTACTGATACTAAATATTGCTAGGACGGGAGTCATTGAAAGGGTCTGAGATAGAATGTTAAGTAAATGCTAAACTAGCAGAAAAAATGCTTTATAAGGTGGCCATCCTATACAGGTGTAACTCAGAGATATTGTGGGTTTAGTACCAGACCATCACAATAAAGCAGTATTGTGATAAAGTGAGTTGTAATCGTTTTGCTGATGAAATGTCTTGCCTTCAGTTTGTATAAAATACAACATCTGTGAAGCACAGTAAAATGAGGTTTGCCTGTATATATTGAACTTAAACAGCTATGGTGAAGGCTGGTTTGTGATACCTTTATTGATCCTAAAAAAAAGTTTTGATTACTGAAACTTAATCTTTGAACACATATTTATTTTAGCTTGTGTTACATTCATTAGTGACATCTCCCTGGGGTCTCCAGGACAACAGGGCTCCCTTGGTGCTGACATTTCCAGCATCCCAGTTGGTCAGAAGGATGTCATGACCTCAGTCCCTATGAACTCAGGAACTTGAGTGGAGTGGCGGTTGAAGTGAGGAGGTGTACTCTGGGGACCAACCTCGGGGGGGATGCTCTAGGCTGCTTCTGTTCATAAAGCTTTCAGTCTTCTAGGAAATGGAATCAGTGTACATAAATTTTATCTTCATCCTTTTGATCATGGACCTTTATGAACGGAGGCCCTTTTATCAGAAGAGTGCCACCGTTGCAAATTATTGTTCATTCAGTTTCAGGAAGTTACTAATTTCTTGAGCAAACTCTTTTAGGCAACCTGCTTTCAATGATGTATTTTCTCTCTTTTTTAGATTTCACGTCAAATAGTAATGAACAATGTAAAGAATAGTATATATAGTGATTTCCAGTTTACAGAACCAGTTACATGCTTTTTGGCTCCTGTCCACCGTCCATAGTCAGTCAGTACTGTTATCCCTACTTTGGCAGATGAGGAAACTGAAGCTCAGAAAAGCGCAGGGATTTACCCAAAATCTCTTGGTCACAAAGTCCATGAATGTACTTGGTATCAGGAACCAGGTTCCTGGCCAGATCCCTGGGGACTGACTGAGAGCTCCTACTGCATCTTCCCCTGGAACGCAGATACCAAATGGCCAAGAAGAGCATCACAGGGAATCTATGTAAAACGCTATTTTTCTTCATTGGTAAATGGGCTGCTGGGCCTGTTCACACCATCGCACATGTAAGTTGGATGCCCTTTTCGTTGGAGCCATTTGGCAGGGTAGGTTTTTTTTTTACTTGTATTCTCCCTGCCTAAATCAGAAGAGTAACAGTTCATTTAAGAATGTTTCATAAAGCAACAATGTGTTGTAATTGTTAAACGAACAGAATGCCTGTTTTAAAACTGTGATGCCAGAATGACAGTGTGGCCTCGAATTCCCCACAGAATAAATCTGAGAGCTGTCACCAGACGGCCCAGCTCACCGGGGTTGCACTGGCGCTGCACAGGCAGAAGCAGCCGCAGACCTCGCGTTTCGGTCCAGTTAGGGCCTCGTAGACCATCATCTGTAAAGCGTGGTTCTCACTGCAGGAGGATGCTGCCACTTGAAATAACATGCACTCCCTTGTGCTAATTAGTGTACGCCATGTATTTTGAATTTGCTTTTGACAATTTTTTTCAATGCATTTTATTCTTTTTTAATTATAAAAATAATGCATACTTGTAATCACATGAAAGTCTCGAAAGAGAAAATGAATAGTGTACCCCTCATTCTGCTGGTTCAAATCTGTCCCACCCTAATTTCCCCTTTGAGGAACCAGCATTTACAGTTAGCTGTGTATCTTCTTCTTTTTCTTTCTCTTTCTCACATACACATGTCTTCATATGCATACATGGGATTCCTTTCTTCTGTATTTTTTTTCAAAAATTAAATCATAGCAAACTCAGTATAACCTTTGTTTGTTGTTTTCATTAAAGTGTAGACCTCTTTCTAAGTCTGTGCAGGCAAGTAAATTTATATCATTTATTTTAATTACTCAATAATATTTTATTGTAAGCCTATGGGATATATTATTCAGCTTCTCACATGCTGTTGAACATTCTGGTTGCTTCCAGTGTTCTGTTACTGCAAACATTTACTGTTATAATATAAGCATCATTTTGTAATCCTTGTGGTCATTTTTTACTCAGTAAAATATATTGCTAAAGAAATGAAAAAGTAGGAACCTTCCATCTTCAGCCATTATCTGTAATCATGCACTTCTATAATTAGTAGCCTGTTACTTAGTAATAAGAATTATACAGATTATGTGTACAATATCTTTTTGTGTCTGGAACAGCTGCAAATGTAGCTTTTATTTTGTGCTGGAGTCATTTGTGGTCAGCTTCTGTATGTGGACTCGCTGCAGAGCAGAGGTGATATTTCAGCTGTCACAGTGTCCCATCTAGACCTCTTCAAGGGTAAATAATTACCTGGGTTTGGGCAAATCTAGTAATCTAATGATAGACTACCTAGTCAGCCAGGGTGTGCGAGTTTTACCTTCTTAGACCATGGCCTTAGATTTTTATGAGTGAGAGAGCCTGGCTTTCAGAGTGCATGAATTTAAAAAGTGCTCTATGGTATTGGAATCAGGAAGGGAGGAACTCTGGCTTCGGTGATGTGCAGAATTTGCCCAGACCCCCTCAGTTGCTTAAAATGTGATCAGTAATGTTACTGGCCGTATGTTTCAGGATTTTGAATACTCAGAAATAATTCTTCATCGTGTGATTGTGAAAACAACCAATTTCCATACGTGAAAATGAGCACGCTTATTAATGGGGCTGCAATTGCCTATCGTGTTCAGTCACATTTATAAGTCTCAAGGAAAATGATTGTTTTGCATGATTTAATGTTTACAAATTTACAGCCACACAGCAAAGCTTACTGTATATGAAGCATGTGTGGCCCTTTTGCAGGTAATAAAATGGAAAATCCAATTTGCAATTGCAGAATAAGCCTCTGAGTGATCTATGATTTTCATAGCAGCATCGGTCAGAGGGTCATCGCTAATCACGGTGCTGGTTGGCTTCCCCTGTGGCCTGGGCCATCCCACTGAAGAGTGAGCATAGGGAATTTCTGTCTGGGAGCCAGCCAGCATGTCTGCAGATGCACCACTTTCTAGCTTATTAGATCCTCTTTGTCATAGTGCTTAATCCTGCTGCCTGATCCTTGTTAGAACAGCACCAGAGCTCCGCGTAGGCTTCTAATAAAGGGGATGGGTGAGGGCTCCTAACTAGACGCATCGGAGCGTGCAGCCGTTAGGGCGATTGCAGCCCGACTGACAGCGGGGTGAGAGGCTTCCTGCATGCTATTACTTGAAAGAGAACCTACCTCCAATAGCTGACAGATGAGCTTGGCCGAGGCCAGGGGAACTTGTTGTTAGGCCAGTGTGAGACGGGTGTCATCTTCTCACATGGTAGAACGGCCTAGCTTTACTCTAATTACATTAACCCTCTTCTGAAATGGCTGCATTCCAGGCTGGCGCCGAGTGAGGTGGGACAGCCAGAGACAAATAGCTGGCCAGGAGGATTACGGCTGCACAGAAGCAGGTATTGTGTTCTCCGGTGACATTAAGTTGAAAAACAGAATAAGCACACCCCATTACGCCAAGCCTGGTGATAACTCTGACGGGGCACAGCTCGGTTTGGCTCGCACGGTTTCCATCTCAGTCATCTGGAATAGTCGGCTGCTTTGAGGTCTGCTGTGGACATTAAACACGGTTTTCATGGCTCTTTGTTAAAAAGAAAACACGGTGTCAACGACAAAGCTATTGTTTTGGGCTCTTTTCTTCCCACAGTGAATCTGAATCATTCTTTTCTATTAGGCTCCCTGTTTCTGGTAGCTGTGTGAAGCCCCTGTGAATGCGATTGCATAGCATTGTTTGAGACTGAAATAAGCAGCCGGAATGTACTGATGAGTTTGAGGGAGAAGGCTCCTGAAGAGCCCGTGGGCCTTTCTGTGCCCCCCGACTTCTCAGGCACCACCGTGAGACTCCTTTTCCCCAAAGGGAGTGTGTCCAGCTTGCATGCAGCATTTCCTGCCTGCTCCAGTTAGCAGGCGTCATTAGCAATCCCCTACGCCTCTTCTGTCTCCGTTGACAGCACTTTAATAGAGACATTGCTGGGGATTGACAGATCTCCGGGGGTTAGAGGCTTCAGACAAAAGGGCCCAGAGAACATGGCTGACCTTTCTTGGCATTATTCCCCTCGGTCTGTCTTCCATGTGTTGCAATCAGGGAGCATAGAATTTAGTACATCATTTTCAGAGATTATTACTGAGAAGGCTGCAGGCTTAGTAAGAGGCTGTTAATAAGTTAACAAGAGGCCGTGTACATTCCAAAGTGGGTACGTGGGTAGTTGGTAGTAAAATGTAGGCGCTTCTTTTACATAGAAATATGCACCTGTACCTTAAGTTCAAGGATAATTAAAACCTGCATTGCTCATAACATATCTATACTTTTGGATTATTGGACGTGACTGGAAGGGAGCTTGTGATACAGCCTGGGAAAGAAGAGTCTTCTTTCTCTCACTGTCCCATGGAAGTCATCCCTGCACAAATTTGAGCTAGCTGAGGCTTGTCTGTGGTGTCCTTCCTAGAGCCTTTCCTTGGTCCACGTTCCTCTCACACCGACCCAGGGCCCTGAATATACAGCAAGGTGAGAAATGCTCTGTGTTCCCTCCTCTTTCCTCTCTTCCTCCCCTAGTAAAAGAAACCACATTCCCTTGACCCCCATCCGAATGAGATGTTAAGACGAAAGCACTCTTTCTGAGTTAACTCATTGTAATGTGTGAATGGTGGGGAGTTCCGGGTGCACATTCACCAGATCAAGTTCTGCCCATGAGACATTTAGACTGTTTCCCCTTGGGTAGACTGACGGGCGGGGTGAGGAGGAAAAGTATTCAGGGTACAAGTAGCCACTGACAGGGAGACCCTCTTCACTTAGGAATTGGTTTATTTCCTTAAGCCATTTGTGTTTTCCGTGGCTTCTTTTCTTTTTTTTCTTACTCGCTTTGGATTACATATACTTTCCCAAAGGTCTTAGTAATTGTTTGATAGCTGATTCCATGCAGAAGGCAGTGGGCAGGGTTTAGAGGCAGAAAGATGATAGGTAAGGCATAGTTGTTAATTAGGTAAATGTTTTAAGAGAGAGGTGCTCACCTCCAGCGCCTGCACCCCAGCTCACTGGGGAGTTGCTGCGGCCTGGTTCCTGCCCCCGGCATATGGGCCCTTCCCTCAGTGGCCATGCTTCCTGAGAAAGGTGGGCCACAAATACACTGGGCATTTAAAACAGGACACTGTAGAAATAGACTTTAAATGGAATACTTTTCCAGAAATTTCTATTATTTATTTTTAGGAAAAGTGGAAATGGAAAAATAAAATAATAAAATGAATGATATGGAAGAGAGGACATAGAATACAGCAAGTGGGATCCTAAAAGGAAATAAGAATGATAGAGAAATTTAAGCAGATCAGTGTGATTGTTGTAAAGCTAAAATCCGCCTCCGCAAGTGAAGATAAAAACAAAAAGACAAAAGGCAGCCCATCGGGCAAGGTCGAGCCCAGGTGAGACGCCCCGCCCAGCTGACCAAGTGCAGCTCTTGGATTTTCACCTGCCCTGGGCAGATTTCTGACTCATGGTTTGGGGAATACGGCACATTAACGTCCCAAATGACTTAATATCTGACTGATGATGTTAAACCACTAAGATGAGAGAATTGACATTATTGATAATCCTGGAGACAAATTATCTTGTTTATTTTTGTACTTAACATCAGCAAGTTCTAAGGAGCTTTGGGAAGATCATGATGAATTACTCCTTCTTGATATTTGGTAATATCTGTTTTCTTTAAAAGCTTTTCTTTAAAAGTGTTTTATGAAATTGTAATCACTTTTATATTGTTCTTTCTCCATTTTTCTGAGTAGTTACAAGTTCATATAACAAAAAGAAGATGAATTCAAAGTATCAAATATTTTGTTTTAAGAAGAAATATCATCCTAGTAAAAATATTAATTTATTTTCATTTCTAAAGGTCAGATCATGGTATACTTGCATTCCAGAATGTGTTTTCATTATCCTGAGTTACCAGCTATGACAAAATTGGCAGTAGAACCTCAGAATAGGACAAATATATTACTTTGGTAGTGTCCTGGGAAGAACAGTTGCTGAGTGCCTGTGTATAGAAAGCCTGGACTGTGGACCAGGAGTCAGAAAAGAACTCCTTCAGTGGGACTTTTAGGGAAAGGCCTTTGGTGAGTCTGTGCCAAGTAAAACTATGTATATCTCTGCGGCTTAGCTCCTCTGTCCTTGTCCCTTTCATAAGCAAGCAAATTGAAGCTCTTTCGCATACTGCCTTTTTCATGTCTCAATATACCAAACCAAAAAAAAAAAGTTAACTGATCATCCGTCCACAGGTGGCACCTTAATGGCGTTTTAATGCTACCGTCATGACCTGGTTCGTGGTTGGTCCAGGCTGACGTGAATCCTGATAGCTTCTCCAGCGTTATAGAAGGGAGATGAGATTTGGAGTCAGAAGCCTTAGCTTCACATCCCCACTGTGACATTTTCGGATCTTGTTACTTAGTTTCCCCACATGTCTATTTATTCATCTGTAAAGTGACGTTAATAACTGACCCCGAGGACTGCTGGAGAATCCAATGGGGAAGTGCTTTGAACACATAATTTGTAAACTGATGCGGACGATACAGATGTGAGTTTCTGTCATAGCCATATTAATGCGATTCATTTGGTGCTGATTCTGACATGTTCTTATGGTACCTGAGTAACACAATAATGATTTTATGTGGGCCATGTTTTTATCTTTCTGCATTCACATTGTTCTTTGGCTGGTGACAAAAGGTGGTATTGATCAGATGGGTCTGGATCAGATCAGACCAGCAGTGATTCCCATTGCTAAGACAGAATTTCAGGAGGTTCTAATAGTCCTTCTCCCAGTTTCGGACGGGGCCATTTTAGTCTCCTAAGCAAGTACCTAGGACAAAGAAAGCTTGTACTGCCTTTGTAAGAATTCTTTCCAGGTTTACTTTCTCGCGACCTCCTCCCATCCACTACCTTTCTCCTTCCTTTTTCCCTTTGTTTTTTATTTCTTGGACGAGGGTACTAATTGCTTGAGTACCAGTGTTGACTTGGGGTAAGACATTTTTAAAAATTCAGATCAAATGAACCAAGAGCTGCTTAGGATTGTGCTGTGGCTACTGGGCAGGACCTCTTAGTCCTGATCTGTGCTGGATGAAAGAGCCTCCACCTGTTTTCTTCTCCATGTTTTCAGGAAACCTGGATCTGACGGGTCAGAAGCAGGTATTCAAAGCAGAGAACAACCCTTGGGTCACCCCGATTGCCGACCAGTTCCAGCTTGGCGTGTCCCACGTATTTGAATATATTCGTTCTGAGACATATAAATAGTAAGTAGACTAGTTTCCCAAAATAGTACACTTGTTTTGTAGTATTTGTAATTATGCCATTTTAAAAACTATCATGTGACATTGTCATCTTGGTGGCAGTTAGCTCATAGCATTTTTATGTGTTTCATTAATAACCACATGTGGTAATATCTTGTACTGATAGATTATTTTAATTGACATTATCAAAGGAGATTTATACCAAATTTGTTTAGAAAATTTTTAAGGTGTTATATTAGTTGACTATTCATGATGCTAAGGAAATTTGCCAGACACATGAAGATCAGAACATACTTTTTTCCTCCTTTGAATGCAAAGAATAACAGCTGTTATGGTCAAAATTGTTAAGCAGTTTGTTTATAAAATGAGTAGAGAATACTAGGAACACATCATTCTATTCTCTAGAAGCTTTTACTCTAGTGAGATGGTAATGTCTCTAAAAGAAAAAGGAAAGGCAGAAAAAGAGGAAGCAGAGTCAGCTCGCTTGAGTCACAGCGCCAGAATCCTGCAACTCTTCCCCCCAGGTGGATTGTGGGAACCCACCCTAAAACCTAATGTTTTCGTCTCCTTCTTCATTGTGTCCTGGCTGGAAAGAACTCTGCTTGCCCCACCTGCTCTGCTGTATCTGCTGCCATTATTTTCTCTTCATCCCACCCCATCCCCTTTGGAGATGATTATTTGTCTTATGCTTCATTGAGTCTCTAATGCTGAAATCTAGTCACCTTTGATTTTAAGCAAACGCAAAGACTTGTAAAAATCCATACTCAAGTTGAATCTTTTTTTGTGCCCTTAACCAACCTTTGAGGATTTAACATCTCAACTGTTAGAGAAAAACTAGAGGATTATTGAAAGTCACATTCAGGTAGGGGTCTCCCTCTCTTTCTTTTTTTTTTTGGTATCATAAAAATGCCCCCCACTCAACATGGCCCTCACTGGACCTGTGCCAGGCCAGTGGGTCAGTGTTGATGGACAGGGCAAGACTCCGCTGAAAATTGGCCAGCTGTGGTGTTGTAGCCTCTTCCCTGGATGCCGCACTCCTGGTCACACAGTCTAGGGCTTGGGAGGCTCATATTTCCTGCCTGACAGAGTCCCAGAGAAGATGAGCTCTGAAGAGCAATGGAATTAAAGCTAAATAGACTGAAATTGCTGAAATGATAGCCTGTCTTCACATGTGAAAGCAACTTAAATCGTGGTATAGACTTTTTGAAGATAACACCGTGGCATAGACAATCTCTCTAAACACTTACCTTAAGAGTAAACCGAGAGAAGTATAGGATGTGTGTCGTCTCACAAGCTACAGGTTGTGTGTGACATGCAGATGCCTTAATCACGAGTAATTCAGCCTTGGAGAGCGGCTCAGTTAATTATGAAAATGTGTGAAAGTCTAATTGCAAACTAGCAGATTATTGTTCATTTTTTTCCTCTTAAATAGCTAATCATTGCTGTCATCGATTAGAGAGAGAAGTTTAATTTTTTGTTAGTAAATGGGAGGCTACTTAGAGCTTGGTTTGTAGGAAACTGTTTTAGAAAACCGTTCTATTTATTTTAACATAGAGCAAAGTATACAAATGAGCTATTAATCCAGAATTGGGGGATTCTGAATAACTATTCTGAATAACTAAATAGAATAACTATTTGTTATTCTGGTTAACAATTTTTTATTTTACCATACCTTAATTTATAAATTACAGAAAATGAGAATATATTACATATGAAACTGCTTCTAATTTTAATGTCATTTTAAAAGATTAAGTTGTGATTTCGTTAATTTTGTATTACCTCAGTCATTATTGGGCAATTAGTCATCATCATACGCTACTATGGACTATTTCTGTATTTGATGGTTTTTAGGATTCTGGATGAATGAGAGGCATGTTGCTTTGATTGAGTTAATTGGTACATTATTTGGAAGGGAATATATGACACAACATTTTAATCAATAACTTATTTGATGTATGTATTCCTATGTCTATTACTGTTATCCTGTGTTTGGGAGTCAAAGTAATCTAAGCAATTTTTCTACTAGCATACGTTTTTATATTTGATTTCCTCATGAACAGTTAGTTATATTATCTTTTGTATACTTAAATCAGTATTAAAAAGCTTAAGCACAGGAGAGTCATTGTCCCCTTTTTAGGGAGACCAGTTCCTACCCTGTTCACTGCCTTTAGAGGAGTCCATGTGAGCCCTTCTGGGAGAAAACACTTGACATGAACCCCCAAGGGCAAGGACCTTTTGGAGGTCACTGAGAGATCTCTTGGGAAGAATGTGGACCTCCTCTTGTGTTTCAGCTTTTCTGTCCTTCACCCATTCTTCCATAGTTATCTCATGTTTTTACCAAACGTGCTAGCCAGAACCATGGACTGGTAACTAAACAAGACACTACATCAGAGTCTGAGCCTTTTTTAAAAAGTACTTGTATAAAAACGTGACTGTTAGGTTTCACTGATTTTTAAAATTTAAGGTCCTCTTTTCTATGAATGTACTACTCTCTATATATACACACACCTATTAATGTATATTAATTACGTTGATTTTTTACATTCAAGTTTCTGTTTTATATAAATGAAAAATTATATCATCATGTAACTAAAACCCAACTGAATTTTTTAACATTCTTAAGCAGCCACTTCATAGTAAAAGGACTTATAGTATCCTTTTCAACTATCTGAAAAAATAATATTTAATTAGCAAGTATTTGGCTACTTTTTAAAAATTGTACATGTAGCGACCTTCAAGAAGGCAATGTATTCATTACACTCATATTTGTTAAGAAGAGCAAATTTCACATTCTGTACCTTAGTCATAATTCTCTAAAGCCTCTAGTTTCCAATCTTCACTTGTCTTTTTATATAAACCACAAACACCGCATCCAATAAAATATCCTTTTTTTAATATGTACATCTTTAGACTATCATGATTGCATATTTTTCATTTTGTCTTGGCACTGAAAATACCAGTGAGTCTCCTTTGTTTTTCACAAATTTTTTTCTAACGCATTGACCCATTCACTAAATGAAAGTAGTGAAGAACTCACCAGCATGTTTTGTTTTCGTTCACGTCTGTAGTCGACTTTCACAGTGACCTTCATGTTCTAAGCACACCCTCAGACGCCTTCTGAGTCTAGAGCAGTGACAGGCAGAGAAGATGGATTATCTGATTTCCAGGCCCTAATGGACTCCAAGAGGAGACGGGGAAGTTTGAAACTAAACAGTGAATTAGTGTTCAGAAAAAATTAAAATACTGTGAGATGATTTAAGTTTGATGAGGACATGAACTTGTGCAGCGAGGCCAGAGGCGGTGTGGGTAGGTGTGGCTGGGGGGGGTGTCTGCCACAGTGCTTCAGGAGATGGTCCTTTTGAGTACATTTTGAGCATTCATCATGTCTTCCTCAACATTTCTCAACTTGGAGGTCACTCTTCGTTCGTTTATTGTACGATCAGCAAAGGGAACATCCTGGCTGGTGTCGTACCGTTGCCATTCATTATGAGTTATTCCTGCTGTTAAAGTAAAATAATTTGCTTCGTCGGGTGGTTGAGGATCAAACTACAAGCACGTTACTGTTTTTAGGCTGTTGTTGAGTTACACACTCACCTCTTATCGCATTATTTGATAGTTCTCATCTCTTTGTATGACCTCTTTTATTTCTGTGAAGCAGAATTAGGATAGAATAGTCACCACGTGTTAAGTTCTCAGAAGGTAGATTTTTTCCCCCAGGGGGAGAAGTCAGATTGGAGTCGGGATCCTTGACAAGATTCTTTGTGAAAGGGAGTGCCTCACGCCTTTCACATTTCCATCAAGGAAGGTGGATAGAAACCGCAAGCCATTTTAAAAGCTGACAAGTTAACTCTTAACAAAAGGAGAGGTTTGACAAATGTTAGGCTGAAACGTGTCGGTTGGAAGAGGCATTTGGAAAACAGGCACCCTCGTGAAGGCTGCAATTTGTGAAGCATGGCAGTCCTATTTCCAGGGTGGCATGGCTCAGCCGATGCCTCTCTGTCATTCTTCCTGTCTTGTGACTTTCTTTTCTCCCCAGAGAGAGATGCCACACTTACTCGGTTTTTTTGTTTGTTTGTTTTGTTTTGATTTTTAGTCATAAATGAAGACTGGACATACTATTATTCATGTCAGTTAATGGAAACATTTTAACAAAGTAATGTTTCATAAATGGTGAGCAATGATGAGGAAAATGCTGGCAATTTCTCTTCATTAGAAATCTAGCAAAATAAATCATCCTGTTTGATTTGTAAGGGAGGATACTTTTATGTACTGGTTATTGTTTCTCAAGTTGTTTTACTTGTACAATTAAAACTAAGTAATAGTTTCTTCTTCCTGTATTGTGTGCAAACCTATTAGAGGTAATTATGGACATAAGTGGGCTTTATTAAGCAACTACTATATCCTCTAATGGCTTCTGAGTTAGTGGCCTGGCAGATCCTTAAAATACCAGATTTCTCTAATCTACCAAAAGGCTAGAGCATTTCAACCTAATCTGTGATCCCACTCATTTTACGACAGCCCTTTGCAGAAGGGATTTTTTCTAACTCAGACTGTGTCAGCTGTCTTATTTTCTGGTGAAGTACGAATGGGTGCACGGAGCCAGCAGATGGTTTCATGAATACCACGGAAGGACAGAGCAGAGGTCTCAGCTGCCGGGGCCTCTCCGGAAGTGAGTGAGCTCTGCAGAGGGCAGTCGGCACGCAGCACAGTGTAGACTTTTGTCTTTGCTGTGTCTGAAAAGGGCTCAAATTAAACCAGCGAGAAACAGTATTTCTTTATAGTGGACGTGATCATGAAGAACCAATTTTTTTTCTAAAGCTTCTGGCATAGAGAATGTTTTTGTTTTTAAAAGTTGACTGTGTATTATTGTGTTCCTGGTAATTTACATTTCCTTTATAGATACTACACATGTATATTTTGGTTCCTTTTTCAAGCTAATAAATGTTTTATCACATTCCTCCATAATACAAAATATGATTCAAACTTTTGACATCTCTGGAACTATTTGTATGCAAATATGTTGCATATAAACTGACACTGCTAAGAA
>VMDR010023071.1:0-15840 GCA_007922815.1 Macrotus californicus | reverse complement strand
CAGCTCTGGCTGGTGTGGCTCAGTGGATTGAGCACTGGCCTGCGAACCAAAGGGTCACTGGTTCTTTTCCCAGTCAGAGCACATGCCTGGGTTGTGGGCCAGGTCCCCAGTGTGGGTTGTGTGAAAGGTAACCACACATTGATGTTTCTCTCTCTCTTTTTCTCCCTCCCTTCCTTCCTCTCTAAAAATAAATAAAACCTTAAACACACACACACACACACACACACACACACACACACACAGCTTCTCACTTTACCCAAACTCTATACACAGGCATCTGGCACCTGTACAAAGAGCCGTCCCAGACCAAGAGCCCTACCTTGCTGACTGGGCCCCCTTGTCATCATCAGAGCTCAGATCCATATCCATATCTTCTGCAGCAGGGGAAGCTGCCTGGTCTTCCTTTTTACTGTCTTGTTTGCATTTCTTTCTCCTTCGTTTTTTCTTTTTCACAGAACTTGGAGTAAAAACTGTCTCTGTTTCCAAGATGTGTGAGACATCGGAACTTGGAGATGGTCTTTCGTTTCCACCTGATTTTACCAAAGGGGAGTCAATATCTTTAAAGAACTGATCTTCGGTAGGAATTGGTGAAGTGGCAAGGTAAGCAGGAAGTTTTTCCTTAAAGAGAACATGGAGAAAGAAAAGTTGTCCATGGCAAACTGGGCAGTGAATCAAAATAATGTTGAATTCTTTGCATACTTAAATTTTCACAGTGGTAGAAAGAACACAGTTCCTGAAGGTAAGGAAGTCACACTGAACTAGGCCACTGCCTGCTCTACTCTAAATAGGTCTTTACTCTGTTGCACTGAGCTCAGTGTTAGCTCATTTTGGTCCACGTTCACCATGGGAACACATGAAAGCTATAATTAAAGCAGAGCCAATTAAACTCTGTACAGAGAAGTTTGAAGCAGCAACAGCAGCATTCCAAGGAAGTGTTTGAAAGCACTCTGTCAAGAACTCGGACAAAGAAGAAGACAAAAATCAGAAACATCTCAGCAGACGAAAGACAGCAGGACAGGCTAAGTGTGTGAGAAACTATGACAAAATTACAGTTAATGATTGTTTGTCAAATTAACTGAGGGTGGAGGAAAGCGATTATAAGAGAGAGAATACTCTGTAACAAAAGAAATTAGTGGATTTGTAAATCATAAAGTACTTAACATATCCTTTTAGGAATTCAAAAGAAGAAAATAAATCCCAACAGTTAGAAATAATTAAACTCTTATTTTAATATTAAATGATCATGTCTGGTATTCAGGAAATTAACTTCTTAATCATTTACTTCATTCTTTTGTATCATGGGGGAAATAGAAGGGAGGTAATAGAGATATAGAACACTCAAGTTTTTATGTAGCAGTCCTGAAAATAAGTGGATTTTCATGTTTTAAAAATTAAGCTTCTGAATTTGGCTTTGGTAAACATAATAACCCATTAAGCTTCTGAATTTGGCTTTGGTAAACATAATAACCCAAAGTCAAAGTTTTGTTTACCCAAGCAAAATTTGTGTTCACCAGCAATACATACTTAGAAACTGTGATGATAGGATACTTATTATTCTGCAAGCCCACAAAGCACTGAGGGCACAGGCCATGGTCTCTGAAATCCAGGGCCTTTTAATTTAATGGTCCTTGTTATGAAGTTTACTTATACTTCTTAAAAGATGTTTTGTCTCTGACAATGTTTCCTAGCTCTATTACAGCAGTTTGTAGGGGAAAGGGATGGAAATGTATCAAGTAGTAATCACAATGTTGTTGGATGAATAATTTTTTTAATTTTTAAAAAAAATTTTATTCATTTATTTTCAGAGAGAGGGGGGAGGGAGGGGAAGGGAGGGCAAAAGAGAGGGAGAGGTGCATTGATTGGTTGCCAACTGGGAAGCTGGCCTGCAACCCACGCATATGCTCTGACTGGAATCAAATCAATGACCTTTTGGTTCGCAGGCTGGTGTTCAATCCACTGAGCCATACCAGCCAGGGCTTTTTTTTTTTAATTTTAAAAAGATGCACAGTATACTGAAGAAAATCTGACAAATTTAGTTATACATGGAATAGGAAAAATGGCTGCAAAGTTAACACCTGCCATGTTAACTTTGCTAATTATAATTTTAAATGGAATCATCAGAACTGACCATGAAAACCAGGTAACAAACTATCAATAACCTAGTCCTTTCACTTGTTGATTTACATTAAGCCCAATCAGTGTTTTGAATTACATGTGATTTTAAGAAATACATCAAAAATATTTTATTCCTCTAATAACTCACTAATTGCTTCATTCTGCCTTTGCCTGTCTCATAAGGAAAAATTTTATTTAGGCCAACTAAATGTAAACAAGATATTAAAAACAAGTAACTAAGGTACTAGGAAAACACTGGTCTGATGAGGTTCCCTTTCTTAATCATTCTGTGTCAATGCTGCTTTACATACTCGTACCTACGGTGTTGGCTTCTCTCTAAATTAAAAAGTGATAATCTCATTCTACTGAAGTTTATTTTTTGGTAACTTTTTTTTTTTTGCCAATTTATGACATCAAACTGGCAGTCAGTCTTGAAAACCCAAAAAAAGTAGTCCTGTACCCTAATAACTTGAAGCTTATCATTTTTGCTGAGATTTTATTTTTTATGATAAAAGATATAATAATGCCTTCTAAGAATTTGTAAAAAGATCCACATTAAATCCATCAAGAATAGTTTACCATTCGAATCAGTGGATACAAGAGAAGGGGAGGAGAGAGGTAGGAAAGGAGGGGAGGGCAAAAGAAGGTGTGTCGGTAATGACAAATTGTGCTCTCTTGCTTAAAGAAGCCAAACAGGCAATAATTGTTTATAAAGGATATAGGCCTATTAACTTAAATCCCTTGAGACCCTAACAAACCACTTCACCGTGACTATTCAAGGTTAGAGATGTAATGTCCCAAATCAAAATGGTAAACTTGTTTTTAAAATTTAAAGGTCACATGTGTATGAACACACACATAACCTAAAGAGATATACTTTCATTACTTAGGAGAACTCAAATGCATTCAAGACAAGATGTAAACTGTAACAGACACTAAATAAAAAAGCTCATTAAAGCTAGAGAGAAAGATGTGCCTTTCCTTATGAAAAGAACAAGTACAAAGGCCTTCTGCATTCTCTCTGTACCCTGAAATGTGGCATGGAAAAAAGGTCCTTCTCACGCCTCCAGCTTCCTTCTGACAGCTCAGTTCTTCAATCTAAAACTAAAGCTTGCCTAACTAGCAACAATCATCTGTACAATTAACCATGAAAATGGAGTACTTCTGTTTTGGGATATGCACCAGAGACCTGAATACAATGCATAAAGTGGATATGACCCACTAGGACTTACATATTCCTCTTCAGTCTCCTCCACAAAGAAAGCTTCTCCATTGTCACCCAATTTCATATGAAGATCCACTGCATCACCATTGATTTCTATATCAATCTAAGTGGAGAAACAAAGTGAGATTCAGCATTAAGAGTCTTTCATTTAAGATCAACTAAACCTAAATTCTGGGTTCTCAAGCCAAACAGTACTGAGATACCTAGAGTGACAAGCCCAGAGAAACACTGCTACCTGCCCCTTATCCCATGCCTAAAAAACAAACAAGCAAGCCTTGGGAGGTTAGCGAAGGAGGGGATGGTAATCAGGGACTGAAAGAAAATGTTTTATCATCTATTTTTATAACATATAAAAGTTTAAAATTACTTATTTCCCAAGTGTCATAAATGAGAGGAAGCGTCATTGTCAAACATCTGAGCACTCTCAGAGTTAAAGCAAAGGTAGGTCTCACCTTGCGTGATTCAGATAAATAAAAATTTCAGTTACATTATGTTAAATGTAATTGCAAAAAGTATAAACTTCACTGCCAGCTCTTCTATCCACCAATCACTACATAAATAACAGATGCCCATCATGATCAATAACCCATCTTGTCACTTTTTCAAAATCTGTAAGTGACTGGACCTAGCACTACTGTTACTCAGTTCAGACAGCAAAGCACATTGTGTTGTCTTCTTGTCTCCCAGTGATAAACCCACATAACATTTTATAAAAGATAATTGAAAGAGGAAATTGCCCAAGATCAAAGTGCAGTGCAGAAACAAAAAGTAATAGTATTGGAAGTAAACTTCCAATGGAATGTAAACAGGTACAGAAGAAATAGTTGATAGTGGGAACAGTGACCCTGCTGCCATTTGAGAGACTTAAGATGTGCAGCCAGAGGAACTTGGTGATGGTGAGCTTACCCATGCAAAGAAGAAAAGTGGTTGTGACAAAAAGGATGACAATGGTCTTGAGGAAAATTGCATAAGCAAAAAATTTCATGTCAAAGGAATTCTCAGAGATACTTCATGACATTGAAAGTTCAAAGGATGAAAAGTTGGAAGCTGATCTAAACTTACAAAGTATGACAATTTGCCAAGATAGAGAAAAGACACTTGTCCCATATCACAAGTTTAACATGAAGAAGGCAAGCACTGTTAAAATTACCGGTTTTCACAAAAAAATAACACTTTAGTTCTCAATGTTTCTAATGCTTTAATCTGCAGTGTACTAAATACTATTTTACTATTTTTCATTTCCCTATACATTTGTAACTGACAGTAAACAATTTTAAAGTTGTGACAAACATTTGTAAAGGACATGGAAAAATCCTAATTTTTTTTCACTGATTATAAAAAGTTTGTTTTGCACAGCTTCAGCTTGCCCAGTCATTTTTATAGGTTTGTACTACAATGCAAAGTGAGGACTGTTTATATATAATGCTAACTGCTATTATATCACTTAAAGAAATGTAGCTGTTTATCTCTAGGCTATGCATAAGTTCTTTTAAGTACTCTACAGTAACAAATGAATACCAACTTTCAAGACTCGTATGAATAACCTTGTAAACTCCAGTTTTATTTGAGTCTCATGCAAGGACATATTTCAGAGGGAGAGGGAAAGAAGGAGAAAGAGAAATATCAATCAGCTGCCTCCCGTACACAACCCAGATCAAACCCGCAACTTAGATATGTGCCCTGACTGGGAATTGAACTTGTAACCTTTTAGTATATGGGATGATGCTTCAACCAACTGTGCCACCCAGCCAAAACACAGACACATTTTTAGAATTTTTTCATAATAAACGGGCTGAAGTCATACAAGCATCTAGAGTCATTTAAGATTTCTAAAGCAGCTGTAATAATAGCAGCTTTTTCCACAGCCATAGGAAGACTGTTTTCTAACTTAAAAAGTTATGTAAAAACAAATAAAAAATTAAATATGTAATTTTTTAAGACTATAAGCAAAAGGGTAGGGAAAAACTAAATTTGTTCCATAATGGCAAATTTAGGTTTCTCGAAAAATCTAGACTTCCGGCCACGATGGAGGCGTAGGTAGACACATTGTTTCTCCTTGCACAACCAAAAGGAGAACAACAAAAAATTTAAAAACAAAAAACAACCAGAACTGACAGAAAATTGCAACTGTATGGAAGTCTGACAACCAAGGAGTTAAAGAAGAAACATTCATCCAGACCAGTAGGAGGAGTGGAGACAGGCAGCAGGGTGGAGAGGACTTGCGGCAAGGCGGTGGCTGGTGGACTGGAGTGGGCAAGGTGCGGCTGGTAGACCAGGCGGTCCCACATTTGCGTGCAGATCAACCAGGAGGAACAACTGGGAAGCGAGACAGATCACCCAACCCAAGGTTCCAGCGTGGGGAAATAAAGCCTCAAAGCCTCTGACAGAAAACACCTGTTGGGGTTCAGGCGACAGCAGTGGGAGAAACTCCCAGCCTCACATGAGAACTAGTTGGAGAGACCAACAGGGTCCTAGAACACGGACAGGCCCACCCACCCAGGAACCAGCACCAGAAGGGCCCAATTTGACTGCGAGTAGCAGGGGAAGTAACAGAAAACCAGCAGAGAGTAGAGCAAGCAGCATTGTTCGTTCTCAGACCACTTCCCCACATACAGCGTCACAATGCAGCGACGTGATTGTCCCGCCTTGGTGAACACCTAATGCTTTGCCCCTTACTACGTAACAGATGCGCCAAGACAAACAAAATGGCCCAAATGAAAGAAAAGATCCAAGCTCCAGAAAAATACAACTAAGCGGCGAAGACATAGCCAACCTATCAGATGCACAGTTTAGAACACTGGTAATCAGGATGCTCACAGAATTGGTTGAATATGGTCACAAATTAGATGAACAAATGAAGGCTATGCTAAGTGAAATAAAGGAAAATGCACAGGGAACCAACAGTGATGGGAAGGAAACCAGGACTCAAATCAATGGTATGGACCAGAAGGAAGAAAGAAACATTCAACCAGAACAGAATGAAGAAACAAGAATTCAAAAAAAATGAGGAGAGGCTTAGGAACCTCCAGAATGCCTTTAAACAATCCAACATCCGAATCATAGGGGTGCCAGAAGAAGAGGAAGAGCAAGAAATTGAAAACATGTTGGAGAACTTCCCCAATCTGGCAAAGGAAATAGAATTCCAGGAAGTCCAGAAAGCTCAGAGAGTCCCAAAAAAGTTGGACCCAAGAAGTACACACCAAGGCATATCATAATTACACTACTCAAGAATAAAAATAAAGAGAGTATCTTGAAAGCAGCAAGAGAAAAGGAGACAGTTACCTACAAAGGAGTGCCCATAAGACTCTCAGCTGATTTCTCAAAAGAAACCTTACAGGCAAGAAGGGGCTGGCAACAAGTATTCCAAGCCATGAAAGGCAAGGACCTACATGCATAATTACTCTATCCAGCCAAGCTTTCATTTAGAATCGAAGGGCAGATAAAGTGCTTCCCAGATAAGGTCAAGTTCAAGGAGTTCATCATCACCAAGCCTTTATTATATGAAATGTTAAAGGGACTTATCTAAGAAAAAGAAGATCAAAAATAGGAACAGTAAAATGACAACAAACTCACAGTTATTAACAACCACACCTAACACAAAAACAAAAACAAACTAAGCAAACAAGTAGAACAGGAACAGAATCACAGAAATGGAGATCACATGGAGGGTTATCATCAGGGGAGTGAGTGGGGAGAGAGGGGGAAATGGTACAGGGAATAAGAAGCATAAATGGTAGGTAGAAGATAGACAGGGGGAGGCTAACAATAGTATGAAATGTAGAAGCCAAAGAACTTATATATATGACCCATGGACATGAACTAAAGAGTGGGAATGTGGGAGGGAGGGGGTGTGTATGATGGAGGGGAATAAAGAGGAGAAAATGGGACAACTGTAATAGCATAATCAATACAGTATATTTAAAAAATAGAAAAAATCTAAATATTCAATAAACAGAATTTTATAATTATAAAAAAAATTTAGGTTTCTCAAGATTACTTAAATGAAATAACTACATTTATTCAAGTACAAGTTGAACATGTAAAATAATCCTTTGTTGATTTGTTGTATAAATTCTTTAAGTTAAATTAGACAAATGAAATATTTAAAGCTATTTTATTTTTAGTAAAAAATATAACAGGCTCAAATTAATACCATCCTTCAAAATTTTCATTTTTGGAGGTTATCCATTTACCCAATGTAGCTGAGAAAATAAAATAATGTTTCCTCAGGATACAAAATGAACTGTTTTTACACCACCTTAAAAAAATTAATCCACTCCTTTATAACCCTTACTTTTAGAGATCAAGTATAACGTTTCTGAATATGACTCTTGATTTGACTTGAAATGGAGTTTGGTTCTCTCCAAAAATTAAATCTAGTATCACAGTGTGCTAATACTGAGGGCACGTAGAAGAGTATGCTATCAGCTCCTTAGGCAATAAAGAAAAAATATTAAAAATATTTTGACAGTGGCACAAGATGAGTAAGTGCTTTCCCAAGGTGATTATGTTAAAACAGACACTCATCTTGATGTAGTACTTCTAGTAATCTGGTTCTAAAACAGCACTCATTTCCATATATTCAAACCTCCTACACTGGCTTAATCTCACTCAACATATATGACTAACAGGTTGAAAGAGACCTGGTTTACTTTTGAGAAGTACTGGCTGTAGCAAACACTTGTTTTTGTTAAGAATATCTCTGATGTCCTGTGGGGATCTATTCATCCTCTATTTCATACCATCTATTTCAGGTGTGGCTTCAGAGAGTGGAGATGGAGCTGTTATCCAAGCCATGCTAATCAATATATTCCACCTCAAGCTATAATGACTGGTCCCCAAGATATATGTGACCCACCTGTTGGGGAGACGAAACACTGATACCTGTGCAGAAAGGGGTAGCTCTCTTTCCACTGGGGTTGCTGAGTTAATGGGAACTAAACATGGAGGTACTGGTGGCTACCTTGTATTAGAAGATATAAAGGGAAGCAGAGATGAGAAGTAGAGGGAGAGTTCTGATAATACTTAAAAAAAAACTCTACTGATTATGCTATTACATTTGTCCCAATTTTTACCCCTTGCTCCCCCACACCAAGCGCCCCTCACTCCCTCCAGAGATCCTCCCCTCCTTTGTTCATGTCCATGGGTCATGCACATAAGTTCTTTGGCAACTCCATTTCCTGTACTTGCTCCTAACATCCTCCTGCCTATTCTGGAACTACCAATTTGTACTTCTTAATCCCTGCACCATTTTCCCTTATTCCCCCAGACCCCACTCCCAACTGGTCACCCTCCCGATGTGCTATATATCTATGATTCTGCTTCTGTTCTGCTTGTTTGCTTACTTTGTTTTTTACATTCAATTGTTGATAATTATGTATTTGTCCTTTTAATGTTCATAGTTTTGATCATCTTTTTTTTAAATAAGTACCTATTACATTTCATATAATAATGGTTTGGTGATGATGAATGCCTTTAGCTTTACCTTGTCTGGAACGCACTTTATCTGCCCTTCGATTCTAAATGATATCTTTGCTGGATAGAGTAGTCTAGGTTGTAGGTCCTTGCTTTTCATCTTTGAATACTTTTTTTTTTAGATTTTATTTATTTTTAGAGAGAGGAGAAGGCACGGAGAAAGAGAGAGAGAGAAACACCGACGTGTGAAAGATACATCAATCAGTTGCCTCTTGCACAGTCCCAACTGAGGGCCTAGCCCACAACCCAGGCATGTGTCCTGACTGGAAATAGAACTGGTGAACTTCTGGTTTGCAGACTGGCACTCAATCCGCTGAGCCACACCAGCCAGGGCATGAACAGTTCTTGACAATCCCTTCTAGACTGCAAAGTTTCTTTTGAGAAATCAGCTGACAATCTTAGGGGAAATTCTTTGTAGGTAATTATCTGCTTTTCTCTTGCTGCTTTTAAAATTCTCTCTTTAATCTTTGACACTTTAATTATGTTTCTTGGTGTGGTACTGTTTGGGTCCAACTTGTTTGGGACTCTCTGTGCTTCCTGGGCTTGTATGTCTATTTCCTTCACCAAATTACGGAAGTTTTCTTTTATTATTTTCTCAAATAGGTTTCAATTTCTTGCTCTTTCTTTTCTCCCTCTGGCACCCTTATGATGTGAACGTTGGAATGCTTGCAGTTGTCTCCTTATACTATCCTTGATTTTTCAGATTCTCTTTTCTTTTTGCTGCACTGATTATGGATGTCTTTTTCTTCCTTATGTTCCAAATCATTCATGTGATTCTCGGCTTAATCCACTCTACAATTGTTTCCCTATAAACTGTTTTTTATTTCAAATAGTATCTCCTTCATTTCTGATGGATCATTTTTCTGCTGTTAAATTATCGAGTTCTTTGAGCATCCTTAGAACCAGTGTTTTCAACTCTGCATTTGATAGATTGCTTACCTCCATTTTGTGTAGTCCTTTTTTTTGGATCTTTGTTCTGTTATTTCATTTGGGCCATATTTCCTTATCTTCTCATTTTGGCAGCCTTCTTGTATTTGTTTCTATGTGTTACGTAGAGCTGCTTTAACTCCATGTCTTGCTAGTGTGGCTTAACATAGTACATGTCTTGTAGGGTCCAGTGGCATAGCCTCCCCTGTCCCATAAGCTGGGCACATGAGGTGCACCTTCTGTGTAGGCTGAGCATTCCCTCCTCTTGTAGTTGAGTCTTAATTGCTGTAGGCAGGTCAATGGGAGGGATTTACCCAGGATTTACCCACAGGACCAGCTATAACCACTGGCCAGCAACTACCGCCCTCCTTGGCTTATAGAGGTGGTTGGGTGGTGCTGTTCCAACTTGGTCTGTTAATTATTTGCTGCGTGCACAGGCTCTGGGTTTTCAGTTGGTGCAAGCCAAGGTCAGCCACCACCTATGTACTGTCTACAAATGGCTGCTGCTAGTGCTAGGCCTGGTGTCATGCGGTACAAGGTACAGGGGCAGGGCTCAGCGGTTGCTTGTTTGAGCAGATTTAGGAAGGTGAGGAACCTGCAGCTAACCTGGTCATTCACATGGAAAAGCCACTGTGAACACATTGGGTGGGTCTGTAATTTGGATGGGGGGGAGCTGCTGCACTGTGGCTCTGTGTGGGGGAGGACTCAGAAAAGAAATAATGGCCTCTGTCTGAAATTCTGTCTGTGAGGAAGCTGTCTCCCAGCTCTTCCCTTAGGCCAGACATTTCAGTTACTCCCCATATGCCACTGGTGCCCTTCAATGTGCTGCCCTGGTGCTGGAGCTCAGAGGGGATAAATCTAAGTAAGTCTCTGTGCTCGGCCCTCCAAAGGAGATGTCTGAGAATCCCACAGTTTGTCTGCAAACCCAGCCACCCCTGGTTTTTACAACCAGAAGTTACAGGGTCTTATCTTCCTGGCACTGGGACCCTAGGCTGGGTGATCTGGTATCCCTTGCTCTCAGGATATCCCTCAGTTTTATATCTTCCACATGTAGGTTTGGGACCAGCCAGTTCTGTGTCTCTGCCCCTATGACCCATCTGGATGAATGCGGTTTCTTTAATTCCTTAGTTGTTGGACTTCTGTGCACCTTGATTTTCTGACGTTTCTGAATGACAGTTGTTCTGTACTTTAGCTGTAATTTTGTTGTGGCTGTGCAAGGAGCTGAGCCACATTTACCCATGCCTCCATCTTGACAGGAAGACTTCTGATAATACTTTCAGAGACTAAATAAAACCCTGATTAATTCAAATGCCCCTGGACTTGTTATGCAAGCCAGTAAATTCCCTTTTTTCTTAAACTAGTATGAGATGGGTTTCTATCATTCATAATAGAAACTGTCTTTGCTAATACACTGGGTTATTTAACTTTGATAAGTAATCAAATAATCAGTTTTCTGTTAAGTCAACAAAAGTAGTATTTAAAAATATCAAGTGTAGATTTACCTTCTGAAATGAAATCTCTGAGTTATAAAACATACTGGGGGTATTGATGCTCTATCCAACAAGAACATACCAATGGCAGTGGGAAAAATATTGCACTGTATCTCTCTAACCATAGGTTTTAAGGTGATTATGACTTCAAGTTCACTTCATAGGCGGTATTATATCTGAAAATTGGGTCTTAGTTTAAATCAATGAATTGCTTCTCCTAATCCAAACTGACCCAAAATAAGAAAAAGAGTTAATCCAAACTGCCAGGTAATCACAAGGCAGACATAGTTTTCCTGTTATAGGAAAACTATGTTTTCATCAAATAGCCCAATTTCCTTGAAAACATATCTTTTGAGTTTCTAGGGTACCAAGGAAAGGAGTGAAAAAGAAGAAATTTTCTCTTGCCCTTTGTCTCATGAATAGACCTCTATTAAAATTCAAGGGCTTGACAATATACTTAAAGCAATCTTTTGTGTAACCTTGCATTACTGTACTATTTTTAAAATATATTTTATTGATTATGCTATTACAGTGGTCCCATTTTTCCTCTCCCCTTTATTCCCCTCTGTCCTGTAACCCCAACCTCCCACCATCTTTTCCCACCACAGTTCATGTCCATGGGTCATACATATAAGTTCTTCGGCTTCTCCATTTCCCATACTATTCTTAACCTCCCCCTATTTTGTACCTACCATTTATGCTTCTTATTCCCTGTACCTTTTCCTCCATTTTCCCCCCTCCCTCCCTGCTGATAACCCTCCATGTGATCTCAATTCTGCGAAATCAGTTCCTGTTCTAGTTGTTTGATTCGTTTTTGTTTTTGTAGGTTGAGTTGTTGATAGTTGTGAGTTGTCATTTTACTGTTCATATTTTTGATCTTCTTTTTCTTATATAAGTCCCTTTAACATTTCACATAATAAGGGAGTGGTGATGATAAACTCCTTTACCTTGATCTTATCTGGGAAGCACTTTATGTATAAACTGTATAAGCACTTTACCATTCTAAATGACAGCTTTGCTGGATAGAGTAATTTTGGATGTAGGTCCTTCCCTTTCATGACTTCAAATACTTCTTTCCAGCCCCTTCTTGCTGTAAGGTTTCTTTTGAGAAATCAGCTGACAGTCTGATGGGCACTCCTTTGTAGGTAATTGTCTCTTTTTCTCTTGCTGCTTTTATGATGCTCTCCTTATCTTTAATCTTGGGTAGTGTAATTGGAATGTGCCTGGGTGTGTACTTCCTTGGGTCCAACTTCTTTGGGACTCTCTGAGCTTTCTGGACTTCCTGGAAGTCTATTTCCTTTGCCAGATTGGGGAAGTTCTCCTTCATTATTTTTTCAATTAAGTTTTCCATTTCTTGCTCTTCCTCTTCTCTTTCTGGCACCCCTATGATTCAGATGTTGGAACATTTAAAGCTGGAACGTTTAAGTTGTTCCTAAGCCTCACCTGATTTTTTTTTGAATTCTTGTTTCTTCTTTCTGTTCCAATTGAATGTTTCTTCTTCCTTCTTCTCCAAATCATTGATTTGAGTCCTGGTTTCCTTCCTTTCCATGTTGGTTCCCTGTACATTCTTCTTTATTTCACTTTGCATAGCCTTCACTTTTTCCTCTATTTTGTGACCACACTCAACCATTTCTGTGAGCATCCTGATTACCAGTGCTTTGAACTCTGCATCTGACAGGCTGGTTATCTCTTCATCGCTTAGTTGTACTTTTTCTGGAGCTTTGATCTGTTCTTTCATTTGGGCCATATCTTTTTGTTTCAGCGCACCTGTTACACAGTAAGGGGCAGAGCCTTAGGTATTCACCAGGGTAGGGTGACCAACTTTGCTTCATGATGGTGCTGTATGTGTGGGAGGGGTCAGAGAGGAAACAATGTCCCTTGCTCATCTCTCAGCCAGCAATCAGTTACTTCCTCCACTACCCACAAGCAAATCGGGCCCTTTTGGCGCTGATTCCCAGGTGGGTAGATCTGTGTACATTCTAGAACTCAGTGGGTCTCTCCTACAAACTCTCCTATGAGGCTGGGAGTTTATGCTGCTACCTCAACCCCCACAGCTATTTTCAGTCAGATGTTTTGAGGCTTTATTTTCCCACTCTGGAAACCTAGGTTGCAGGGTCTGTCTCACTCCCTAGTTGTTCCTCTCGGTTTACCTGCACGCAAATGTGGGACTACCCTCTCCGCCAGCTGCCACCTCACCTGCCCTGGTCCTTTAGCTGCCACCTTGCCTCAAGTCGTCTCTACCCCAGTTGCCCATCTATCTCCTCCCCTCCTACACGTCTGGATGAATGTTTTTTCTTTAATTCTTTGGTTGTCGTACTTCCATATAGTTCGATTTTCTGGCAGTTCTGGTTATTTTTTGTTTTTAAATTTGTTGTTGTCCTTGTTTTGGTTGTGCGAGGAGGCACAGTGTATCTACCTATGCCTCTATCTTGGCTGGAAGTCTGTACTACTTTCTTAATTAGAGGCATACAGCATGCAGAAAGAGTCACTATGTGCCCAGTCACTATTCCAGGTGCATAAATGCTTATGTATGTCAGCTGCATTTTGAAAGGCTAGAAAAGTTATTCAATTTGATCAAAATCCCAGATCACAGCAAAAAGAAGTAAGTTATGTATTATAAGCCATTTCAAAAATAGATCCTGGCACAACTAACAGCAAGTTTCAGTGGATTCACAGTTTGCTGCTGATTCTCCCAATGCAGATACAATTGGGAAGTACTGCAACTTGGTGGTACCAGAAAGAAAAATTCCAGAAGGTAAATTCCAGAAGGTAACTGTGGCTTAACACTGTTTTGCAATGGAAAGTTCAAAGTCACCAAGTAAATTGCAACTGCTTTTGGTTTCCAAAAGGTGACTGAACAGAGGCCAGACCACACAAACCCAGCCTCCCTGAAATGTGGCTCTGCAGTGGAACACTGATTTTGTTTACCCCTAGAAAAATGAAATAGTTTTTTTTTTTGAGTGGGGAGAATATCTACTTTGTGAATCCCATAAACCTTATCTTTCACTTTCAAAATAACCAAAAGTCTATTAAAATAGAGGGCAATTTCTATTTTAAGGAATAAAATCAGCTATGTGAAATAGTCCAAATCTGAAAATAGGTATTTTCAACTTATGCCAGTGGTCCTCTAACACATACTTCTGTTTCAAAAAAAAGTATGGATTCTTCATTGTGCTTTAAAATCCTGGCAAAAAAAATCTCCCTATATTGTTTAGGTAGATACTGTGGGCAAGAGTTCTACTTTTGGTAAATACTGTGTATCTGCAAAATTTTATTACTAGCTCAATTTTCTGACGAGATTGACATCAAGTGTGCTAACAAACCTTCCAATTACTCCATTACCTAAAGGAAAGAGAATGTAAGAGAAAGAAAAACCAACACAAATACCTTCTTTTAAAATGAATCTTCCCTAAAATAAATAAAAGTCAACCAGCCTATGGCCTGGGGGTTTCCATTTCAGTTGGATTTGGAGACAAGTCCTAATATAACCAAATTTAGATTACAAATAAGATTTACAGCTTTGTCAAAACAAATTAATTTGACATTAATTGTTTAAACAAACGTGCACTCACCACTTTCTCTTTGGATCTCAGGACTCCCAGCTTCCCAAACCGAACATGAAAAGGCGAACACTGATAGGTGCCATCCTGCTGCCGCACCACAATGACATCGATGCACCCAGACAAGGTAGCTTGGTTAATACCCTTGTAGAGTTCCTTCACAGTGACAATCACCTGCCCGGCCAGCTGTCCCACATAATTCATGGTTTGAGACTAAAAAAGGAAAAAAAAAATTAGATGCAATGTTAATGCTGAATTTGTAGATCTAATGACAATAACAAAGAAAAAACTAAAGTGACTAAAATTACATTACTGACTTGTACACTAGATTATGTACCATTAGTAATCTTGATGATTTTGAACCCATTACACTACCACTGTTTCTACACATGAACAATCCTAAACTGTCCTCCTTTGTATCTGAAGCATGTATAAGTTCCCTTTCCTTTCCTATTATCAAACATAGTGCCAGATGCCATTAGAGAATTTTTCTGCAAAGTAAAGAACCTGTGCAAAGCCACCAAAGAACCCAGATCACCACCACTGCCCTTCTGCCCAAGACTCTTGGGTTCTTGTGGCTATTGTATCCACTCTGGCCATAGCAGACAAACAAAAAAATGACCAAAGGTCATTCCCAGGAGAAACTTGCTGAAAGATGAATAAGTGAGAGTTGTGTTTTATATGGGACTATTAATAGAATATTGTGGTTCAGAGAGATGGTAGATTAAATAAACTCTAGTGAGCTAGACTGGGTCTAATCTAATTTGTAACATTACTTCTAGGGAAAAACCCCTTTCAATGCTATAGCACAACTCACTGGAATATACATTCATGTTCCATAAAATTCAAAGCTAAAAACAGGGTTTTAACCTTGTTCTTCAACCACAATTCACTATTCAAACCAGGATTACCAGGCTGTAAAGAATTCTCCAGACTTCCGGCCAAGATGGAGGCATAGGTAGACACACTGTGCCTCCTCGCACAACCAAAAGACGGACAACAATAAATTTTAAAACAAAAAACAACCAGAACTGACAGAAAATCGAAC
>VMDR010023070.1:0-15831 GCA_007922815.1 Macrotus californicus | reverse complement strand
CCTACCTCTGTAATAGTGGCAACAAAATTTCCAGCTGTCATACAGTGCAACTCTTGTCCTTACACCATCTCTTCTCCACGTCCTTGAAGAAATAAAGGAACATATCGTGGCTGTCCTTTCTGCTATTGATCATGATATACTCCACAGGGTCTAGAATGAATACAGTACAGGGTTGGTGTCTGTCGTGTCCCCTGAGGTGCTTACTGAGATTTGTCAGATTATGGAAATAATAGTGGTAGAGTTCCTTTGCTTATTGGTTGACTACCTATTCATATGTAACTTAGTTACTGAATAATTTTAAAAATGTTCTTATACTTTTTAGGAAAATAGAGTATGTGTCAGAAAATACACATCTTAATCTAAAAAAATGGAATCTTACTCTTGTTTTCTAACATGGTTTTGACTTAATATACTGTGAGCATTTTCTCCTGTTTGCTATTTTTTTTTGCCATGTATTAGTTGGCCTCATAGTATTTCATTGTGAGACTGCTGTCATTTAATGACCATCCCACTGTTATTAGACATGTCCTCTTACGTTGTGACTTAGGTTCCTTAGCTTTGTGGTACTTTTATCAAAGCCATTTGGATATCTTTGTCATTTCTAGTTCTTTGCATGCCTCCATCTCTCTTCTTTTCAGATTAACTCTGTCTTTTTATTTGCATTGAGCATTCTATTTCCTGTCTTTTTCCAGTTTTTATCTTAACATCCAGTTAATATTTTGGTTAGATTTAATTTCTTAAGGTCTAAATTAGTCCTTGATGTTAGTTTTTGTTAATTCTAATGGAAAGTATGTTAAAGTTTAACATTGTATATTTCTCACAAAGGACCCCACAGACTTTAAAGATAAAATTGTAACAATTACATCTTAATTTGGACCATACTTTGTGACTCCTTATACAAAAAAATTGAATGGAATAAGATACAAGTTCATTGTGTTTCCCAGACATTCGAGGTTATAACACGACATATGTGACTCTGTGTGTGTAATTTCTTTTGGCTTCAGTCTGATTTCAATTAGTATGTTTCCTAAATACTTTAAAATTTTTGTTAAATGAAAACAGTGTTGCTGATTCTTTATATTAAAAGTTCAGAAACTATTTCTTATCCTCTAGTTACTGTTTCTTGGTGAATATTTGTTCCTTTTATTAGTACTCCTACCTAGGAAAAATTTCAAAGATCTGATAAGTGAAGTGCAACATTTGATGAACCACTTAAAATGCCTTCCAAATTGATTATATCAGAAAATCTATTTGGGTATCAGCATAGTTTCGATACTGTCTAGTGACTGCCTGTTTAGATGGGAACTTGAGGCCTCTGCATTTTGTTAATGATGCATGCCACTGACTGGGTTGCCTGACTTTCTGTGGAAGTGAATCAAAGTACCCTAAGTTTTTGAGGTCAGTAAACTCTGCCCGGGGAGGTCTATACAGGCTTGTGACCTGCACTAGGAATATGGCTCTAATATTATTGAAATCACTAGTAACTGATCACTTCTGAATTTTTTGAACTTTGCTGAACATCTTTTCCTAAATACAAAAATAGTTTTACATTTCATTACTTTTCTTACATTTTTAATTTAGTCAGAAATTTAAGACTTGCATTAAATTGGCTAGCTGAGTATTCAGTTTCTGTATATGTTCCCAAGTACCCTTTTACAAAAATTTAATTTAATTAATAATTCAGTCAGTAGTGGCTTCCTGTGACCTTACCTGTGGGCAGTTGCCTTCCATATGTTAATACAATTTACATATTTACTTGACCCCAGACATTGTTGAGGGGCAAATTAAATCAAAGTGACTTCCAGTCAAGATGGCAGCATAGGTAAATATGGCTCGTCTCCTCACACAATCACATCAAAATTACAATTGAAATATAGAACAACCATCACTTAGAACAATCAGAAATTGAGTTGAATGGAAGTTTGACAACTACAGAATTAAAGAAATCACATCCATCCAGACTGGTAGGGCGGAGACCTGGAACAGGCTGGTCCCATATCCATGTGGGGTGGATAAAACTTTGGAAGGGATATGTCAAGACTAAGGGGTCCCGACCCCATACCAGGCCCCCTAGCTTAGGGAGTTCCAGGGCTAGGAAGATAAGTCCCTATAACTTATGGCGGTAAAAAGCAATGGGGATTGATTCAGTGGAAGAAACCACTGGACCAAAGCATTTCTTCTTAAAGAACCCACACATGGACATAGACTCACTCCCTCCGAACTTCAGCACTGGAGCAGCAGCTTGAAAGGCACCAGTAGCACACAGGGAGGAATTGAAGTGTCTGGCATCAAGGCAGGAGCTGATGGACAGCTTTCTCTAAGACCAAAAGCCAGGCAGAGGCCATTTTCCCTTTCTTAACCCTCTCCCAACAGAGCCACAGAGCTGGCAGGCTGGTGCCATATCTGAGACTCCATCAACCTCCCACCCTGGAGGTCCCCTGAGACTCTGGCCCAGCCAACGTATGGGCCTGCCAAAACTGTTAACTGTGACTTTTCCACGTGAATGGCTGGTCTTGGCTTATGCTTTACAACTTCCTAATTCTTATCAAACAAGTCAGCCTCAGTAAGTTCCTAGCCCCTGTACTTCTTGCTAAGTGGCCCCAGGCCTGGCATTAGCAGCAGCCAGCCCAGATTCACAGCTTGACTTTGCCTGGGAATCTCCAGGTCCATCCAGCACAAGTAGCAAACATCTCAGATTGCTTTATAGCTAATGTAGGGTGGCCCTGGGCAGAACACAGGTGGGGGCTAACCTTGACCTGTACCACCCATGAAACCCCAGAGCCTGCACACCCAGTGAATAATTGCAGACCATGTCGGAGCACCATGACGCTGCCCCTGCGCTGCTGATTCTCCTTAGAGGGCAGAGGTTGGTGGTCACTGGTAACAGCAAATCCTTGCAGCTGACTGGCCTGGGTAAATCCCTCTCGTTGACCTGCCAACAGCAATCAAGGCTCAACTACAAGAGGGTGGTAAGCTGGTACACATCAAGTACCCAGCTTAGATGACAGGGAAGGCTGTCCCACTGAACTCTGTGGGATACCTACTACATTAAGCCATGCTACCAAGACACAGAGTCACAGCAGCTCTACCTAATACATAGAAACAAACACAGGGAGGCTGCCAAAGTGAGGAGACAAAGAGACATGACCTAAATGAAAGAAAAGATCTGAAGTCCAGAAAAAGAACTCAACAAAATGGAGATAAGCAATCTATCAGATACAGAGTTCAAAACACTGGTTATAAAGATACTCAAGGAATTTAGTTAGGACCTCAACAGCATAAAAATGATCTAGTCAGAAATGAAGAGTACACCAATGGAAGTAAACAGCAATTTATAGGGAAACAACAGAGTAAATAAAGCTGAGAATCAAATCAAGATTTGAAACATAAAGAAGCAAAAAACAACCGACCAGAACAAGAAGAAGAAGAAAGAATCCAAAACAACAAGCACAGTGTGAGCAGCCTCAGGGACAACTTCAAGCATTCTGACATTCTCATCATAGGGGTGCCAGAAGGAGAAGAGAAAGAGCAAAAAATTGGAAATCTATTGGAAAAAATAATGAAAGTAAAGTTCCCTAATTTGGTGAAGGAAATAGACGTGCAAGCCCTGGAAGCACAGAGAGTCCACAACAAGATGGATGCAAAGGGGCCCACTCCAAGACACATCATAATTAAAATGTCAAAGGTTACATATGAAGAGAGAATATTAAAAGCAACAAGAGAAAAGCAGTTAGTTATCTACAGGGGAGTTCCCATCAGACTGTCAGCTGATTTCTCAAAAGAAACTTTGTAGGCTAGAAGGGATTGGCAAGATATATTCAAAGTCATGGAAAGCAGGGACCTACAGCCAAGATTACTCTGTCCATCAAAGATATCAATTTGAATCAAAGGACAGATAAAGAGCTTCCAGACAAGAAATACCTAAAGGAATTCTTTATCACCAAAGCATTATTATATGAAATGTTAAAGGGAATTATTTAAGAATAAGATCAAAACTATGAACAATAAAAATGGCAATAAATACATATTTATCAACAGTCGAATCTAAAAAACTAAGCAAAGAACAGAGATTCATGGATAATGAGAGCATTTTGATGCCAAATGGGAGTGGGGTGGGGGGAATGAGTGAATAGGTGAGGTGATTAAGAAGTATAAATGGGTGGTTACAGAATAGCCATGGGGAGGTAAAGTACAGTATAGGAAATGGAGTAGCCAAAGAATTATACGTGTGACCCATGGACATGAACAATGGTGGGAAGATTGCCTGAGGGAGTGGGCACTGCTGGGTGGAAGAGGACAAAAGGGAAGAAATTGGGAAAAGTGTGATGGCAAATCAGTAAAATATAATTACAAAACCAAAGTAAGAACATTTTGTATAGTAGGAATTAGTTCCTTTTGTCACCTCTGGAAAAATGCTCTTTATTTTTATTTTCATATTAGGCCTAGTTTTTCCTACCCTTAAATACTAGAAATCCTCATGAATTTCATCTTTACCTGAGTAAAGCAAAGAACCTATACATCATGTAGTAGTTAATTTGTTTTGAGTGTGGGGTTTAGGAATTCTTAATGTAATATTCAAGAAGGTGTTTCAGTTTTTATATTCTTAAGGTAAACAGCTAAAAGAAAATGTAAGATGTGTATCTTCTTTGGAATCCTTTTGATTCCTAAGGAAACTTTAATGTCAAGTTTTTGCTTTTTAAGAAATGCAATCTCCTAGATTAAGAATGGAAAAGCAGTAGCTACGAAGATTCCTAGGATATGTTCAACTTTTCTTTGGAACAATTTGCTTTCGGTTAGTCAGAGGTGGGGAAAACATTTCCTTCCTGAGATGTTGGAGCTCAGCTTGGAAGCATTTTCAGGTTCCTACTATAGTAGAAACATTGTGTGGGAGAAAAATTACTGCATGGAGGAAATGACCTACTTGAGTTAAAATACTGTGGGGAAGTATGTGCTGCAGAGTTTGTGTACCTATTCAGTTTATTCTCTCAGTAATATTTGTGTAACTTTGGTTTTGCATTCAGTTTACTGTGGATTTATCGTTTCATCATGAACTCTTACATTTTGTTTTTCCCTGTTAACTTGTGAAGTATTATATTCTAGATCCTGAAGTTATTCTTTAGTTTTTATGTGACCATTTCTAAAGCATTGCTTTCTTAAGCATTACAATAAAATCCTTTATTTGTTAGATCTTCTTGAACTTGAAATTTGAAAATTTTCACATGTAATGGCCTCGGCTTTGTTTTTCAACCTTTTGGGAATAGGAGGTTGTGCAGACAGTTGTAATTGTTGATTTAATCTATGTAAAAATTAACATTTGGATACTTTTTAAAAGTCACGTTAGGATTGTCTATATACATACTAAAATTAATGTATTTATTCAGAAAGTAAGAGTGACCACTGTATGTGAGGCACTGTTCTAGGCCTTTGGGGATATAGTGGAGAAGAAAACAGCCCTACCTATGTGGCACTTAGAGTTTAATTGGGAAGGGCACACTTTTAACAAATGCCCAAGGCTTTGTTATTTTTTGGTAAATATTCAGATCCATTCACCTGATAAGATGATATTTGAGCAAAGATCTATAGAAATAAAGCAACGGGACAAGAAGTATAGATATTTGAGAGAAGAGTATTCTGGGCACAAACAACAGCAAGTGCTGGGCACCTGAGGGAAGAGTGCTTGGTCTTTGGGAGGCATTGCACAGGAGATGTTAGTGTTACCGAAGTGAAGTGATGCTGGGGGAGAGCTGATCACAAAGGAAATATAACAGATAGCTTATGTATACTCTAATACATAGAATACTGTAGTTAAAACAAATTATATCTTGGCTTCATTTAAAATCAGACTATCTCACTAATACTGCAGTTTACTTAGCTCTGTGATGAACAATATGGAAATTGCTAATAAAAATGTTAGCACACTCCTTTTAAGTTTTCTCAATCTAGTAGAGGAGAATGATTTGGAAGTAAATAACTATAGTGTAGAGTAATTCTGTAGTATAGTATTATGTGCCAGCTTGAACGCCTTGTGGAGGCCTTATGGGAGGGGAAGACTTCACAAGGGGGATGGCTTCATTCATTTTGAAGAATGAGCAATAATGGAATGATTTGGGTGTGAAATGGCAGGGTACATCAGGGAAAACTGTAGGTGGGTTTGTGTTGGAAACTGAGATTCAAGGAGGATGCTGACAAGGATGAAATGTACGCCATCCTTTAAGCAGTGGAGACATCATTGGGGTTAAGCATCGTTGACAGTCCATGTTGTGTTGTAGGTCATTCTGTGAGAGTATTTGGTGGTGTGGTGAGGGTGAGTCCCCCAGTCAGGTGTCATTAAAAGTGAAGAAGGTCAGCCAGTCCAGCATTTCTCAGTGGGAGCACTCTGAGGTGGGACAGTTTTTAATTGTGGAGTACTGATTGTGCGTTGCAGGACAGTCTTCTTCATCCTGCATATTAAATGCCATTAAAACCCCCCAGGGTGTTACGATCTCCCCTCTCAATTTTTTATTGCTTCCAAAAGTGGTACCACTTCTTAAGAAATAAATGAGATTTGAACTCTGGCTTGGCAGTGATAGTGGGATGGAGAGGAGAAAGTGGGGTTGCTGGATGTTTAGGAGACTTGGTTACTGGTTGGCTTTAGGGAATGTACATAAACACACCCAGAGGTTGGGGTGCCTATGGGGCAGTATTGTGACAGAAGTTTTGTGACAGATTGTTTTGAAAACTAATAAAATAAGGTTATGAGGAGTACAATGACTATTGATGTGATAATGAGGAAGTAACATATTTAAGAACTGAGTAGCTTATCAAGACAGTTTCTGGAAGGATATAGAAAATTAGAAAGATAAATATTGGGAAAAAGCTAGGAATATAACTTCTCATAATTAGGTTCAGAACTTGACCATTGTGCTTAAAGTTTTAAAGAATTCACAATGAGCAAGAAATAAGATAGGTCCTCAGTAGTTTATATTTTGAGAGGCAAAGAAAGTTTAGTTTTGGAAATAAGGCAAGTACAATAAATATTTTCAGAGCCATAGGACAGCTATAAAAGTAAGATTCAGAGAAAGTAGAGATCAATTTCTCCTTTTTACTATCAGGAGCTGAACCATACACAGTAAGTTGAATGTACTATTTATTCTCATTGCAGGTAGTCTGAGTGGAAGCCTTGTGTCATTCTTCTGTTCTGTGGACATTCTGTTTGACAGTTGTGCTTTCTTCTTTAAGAATTGTTGGCCAGGTTAACTGCTTATCTAAAATGGGTTTGCTTATCAAATGTTACTTTGTATAATAATTGGACCTATTAGAACAAACATTTTTGAAAGATAAACAGACAATTGGTCATAGTTACATTGATGTTTCTTGCTAGCAGTCAAGGCCAAGTTAGGTCATTTGAATTCATTTTTAATCATTATGCACTGAGGATTAAAAGTGGACAAAACTGCTAATGAGTCATGAAAAACTTTAATGTTTTTCCCTTTATGGTAGTTACAACTGAGGTACTTATACATACTTTAAAACAATTCATTTCTTGGTCTTTCTGTTCTCTACATTGGATCATATTTTGTATTTTCTTTTTTGTTGACTTTGCCAGTAATAATCTCTTAAACAGATTGGAGGTCTGTTAAGAGTTTTTTTCAATTTTAGTGCTAAAACAATTGTATATTAGACTATTTTATAGTAGTGCTTTCAGCTTGAAATGTAAAATTGGAAGTTATATTGTTTTAGCTTTTTCAAATTAATAATTGAGTAGAATTCCTGGATCATTTCTTACTAGGAAATTTATTGCAATAAGAAACTTAAGTCCATTTTTCAGTTTTGTCAGTGTTTGTTGCTATCAACTGATATCTGAGATAATGCAGTAGAATGGAAGGGAGAAAAGAATGAGAATTATTTTATATAAACAAACTGAGATTCTCCCCTCTGCGAGACCACGTATCTGTTATCTTCCTAACACTGCACACACAATATTCTAGGGAGGATGTTAATCAAGGTAGTTTGACCTTTAGCTTGTTCATGCTTCCACATGAATGATTTAAAAAAAAATGTTTTTGGAGGTGGAGTTGTATAATACTAGTCTTGTAACTCTGAAGGTTTATGAGTAGTAAGAGAATTGTGAAAGTTCTTCAAGGCCTTGAAACAATTCCCTTTGAGATAAATAAAATACTTGAAGGTGAATTACTCTTTGAGGATGTTTGATTTACCTTCTGGTGTTACTAATCATTTATGTGATCCTAATGTATACCCTGTTTACTTCTCAGGTGGATTATAGTGATTGGGGTCAGTTGTTCTGAGATTTTTAACAACTTTTCCAAACTACCTATTGTTGCTCCACTCTGTTAGATCTTTCACCTGTTAGAAAATCTGATATTAGCAATATATTAAAGCCAGAGAATAAATTATTTTTTCTTTTATTGCAGACTTAATTCAGTGCACAAATGAGATGAATGTGAATATCCCGCAGTTGGCAGACAGTTTATTTGAAAGAACTACTAACAGTAGTTGGGTGGTGGTCTTCAAATCTCTCATTACAACTCATCATTTGATGGTGTATGGAAATGAGGTAAGCAGAGTGTTTGGCTAACTAGCATACTGGTGTATTGACTGATCATTGAGCTTGCTTCTTGCCCTGAAACTTAAGGAATGGCTTCAGCAACTGAATAATATAGGTGAATAGGGCAAGGTGCCTGCAAAGGAATATAATTGTAGAACTTACAATTTGGGGAAAGATGACTTCTAAGCCAGAATGCAGAAAGTGGAGGTCAGAGCATTGAGGGTTTCAATAATGAGATCAAGAAGCAAAGATCAATGCCTAGAGGTGGATTCTGTAAACAGTACGTCTTCACAGGCCTTGAATATAGACTGTATGTTTATTTATATCCAGTTCCTTTTTTACTATTGACCAATCAGATTTGATAAAGTTGTCTGTGGAGGCACTTTGCCTAATTCAAGAGTGTGATGGCCTTTTGGTAGAATGACTGATTTTGAAGAAAACCTTCTTCAGCAGAGATGAGACGTGTCTAAAGTTTTCTTTACCCAAATGGGGAACAAATAAGATGCACAAGCTTTTGCAGTTTAATGTTTGGAGAGAGCCATCTTTTCTTAAATGCCAGTCTAGCAGCTCATTTTTGAGTTCTTACCTTAACTGACTTTCTCAGCCCAGTACACTTAACTTATAAAATTGTGTTGAAAGGACAATTTAAAATTATGTTAAATAAATGAATAGAATTGTGTTAAAAGAACATTTGAGTGGAACTAGACAAATCTACGTTGGTATGTGCCTTAGAAAAATGCAGCCCACGGGTTCCTGGGAGATAGCTTCCACAGACATGGGGAGGGACATTAGTTATTGGCATTAGACTTTGAGCATAATGACTTTCAGACAACCATCACTTTACTCACTATTTTGAGCTTTTCGGTCATGAGATTCTTCTGTTATCTTTGATATATACCAATAGGGCATCATTGAAGTTCAGAATTAAAAGAGGAATTTGTCTACAACTTTATCATTGCAACAGATCTGTTTTCACCTTTTGGTGTTTCTTTTTGGTCCTTGTCCAAAAGTATTTTTATAGCTATACCTAGATAAAATATTTAGTTTTTAATATATTGTAGCATAAGCATCTCCTTGTTCTGTGTTCTTTGTATTTATCATCTTTAGTTATTACATAGTTGATCATGTACTGCATGATTTAAAAAAATTATTTATTATTTTGAGAGGGGTGGAGAAAGAAAGATACTGATTTGTTGTTCTATCTGTCTATGCATTCATTGGTTGATTCTTGTATATGCCCTGACCAGGGATTAAACCTGCAACCTTGGTGCATTGGGAGAATGTTCTAACCAACTGAGCCACCCAGCCAGGGCTTCATGATTTTCTTAACTGTTCCCCTTGCTGGAAATTTAGCTTTCTTATTCACTGTTATAGCACCACACTGAATAATTTTATTTGTAGTTTTTAAGTTTAAAAAACCATTTCCAGAAGTGTTACCTGAAACATGATTACTGGTCAGTAGGCATGACCATTTTTAGGACATGTATTGCCATATATTACTCAGTTGCTTTTTTTTTTAAGATCTTATTTATTTATTTTTAGAGAGAAGGGAAGGGAGGGAGAGAAACATCAGTGTGAAGGAGAAACATCAATCATTTGGCTCTCCCACACTCCCAGCTGGGGACCTGGCCCACAACCCAGGCATGTGCCCTGACTGGGAATTGAACCAGTGACCTTTTGGTTTGCAGGCCAGTGCTCAATCCAGTGAGCCACACCAGCCAGGATCAGTTGCTTTCTAATTCATTATAACCAGTATACAGAGTCAGCAGAAATGCTTGGATATACTAATTTCAATGTAAGTTGAAACATTTGATCTCAACTGGGATAATTACTTTTGTCAGTAATGTGTTCACTTAGGGTCATGATCATTTACTCCAAAGAATATCAGGCTTATATGTATTTTTCACTTAAAAAAAAAAAGACATACACTTGACTCTTGAACACATGGGCTTGTATTTCATGGGTCTACTTATATGTGGATTTTTTTCAATAAATACTGTAAAGACATTTTCTCTTAAAATGTTTAATAACATTTTCTTTTCTTCAGCTTACTTTATTGTGAGAATACAGTATATAATCCCTATTAACAATCAACAGTAAGCTAATAGTAGTTAAGTTTTTGGTGAATCAAAAATTATATGTGGGTTTTTGACTGCTCTGGGTGTTGGCACCCCCAACCCCCACATTGTTCAAGGGTCAGCCATAGTTTATTCTTTAAAAAGAAAAAGCCACAAATATAACCAACTGCAATGCCAGGTAAACAGGCTGTAAATAAGGTGATAATATTAGGAGCAAAACTTTGGTAAAGGCCAAGAAGCAGAAAGTTGATTGCCATTCTTTACAGTTGACTGATGGGAGGAGAAAGATAGCATTTCAGTGTAGATTTTAGATAAACTCATGTTTAGTTTCCCTTAAGCAGCTACAAGAAATGCAGTGCTCTGCTTATTTTTTTTGTGCTAGTTCATGCAACCCTTGGGTTTTCACAGTGGCAGTGGCATGCTGTGAGAAAGCACACATAGGATCTTATGCTGTGGTGTTCAGAATACCCTGATAAGTGGATCTCAAATAGGACAAGGGAGGAGAGTGATTTCCCCACCCAGGTACTTTTGTCCCAACTGGAAGTAATGCTACTGGCATCTAGTGAGTAGAGGGCAGAGATGCTTCTAAACATCTTAGAATGCACAGGGTAGGCCCTCAAAACAAAGAACTATCAAAGCTTACAAAAAGTCAGTCTACTACTGCCATTTTCAATAGTTTGTTTTAGGATAAGTGATGAAAGGCGGGCCTTTGATTTACAGATTGTATTTCAAAATCCTGGTTAGTTTGTTTAGGATGATCTCAGATCAACAAAATTAAATTGGGAGTTATGGTATGCATCCTAATTAATGGTAACCTTCTGTGTACTTGAAAAAAAAAAAAGGGAAATCCTTAGAGGTGAAATTGAAAGGAGTTTCCTTACCTCCCTTTTTTTGAACTTGTAAGTAATGGGAAGTTAAAATAGTGTTCTATGGTAAGCACTTTGGAGAGCATTTTGAGAAGATGAACTTTTAAATACATATTGACCTAACAATTCAACCTCAAGTATATATCATGAGAAACTCTTACATACTCGTACATGGGCATCAAGTACAAAGATGTCAATTAAATATTGTTAAATAGTAGTGAAATTGGCAAGAACTTTATAGGTAAAGAAATGGATACATAATATTATAGTAGTTCATTGAAATAGTAGAACATCATTTAAAATGAATGAGCCCTGGCTGGTGTGGCTCAGTAGATTGAGCACAGGTCTGAAGGGCTGCCAGTTTGATTCCTGGCTGGGGCACATGCCTGGGTTGTAGGCCAGCTCCCCTGCTGGGGGTATGCGAGAAGCAACTGATCAAGGTATCTCTTGCATATTCCTGTTTCTCTCCTTCTCTTTCTCCTTCCCTCCCCTTCTCTCTAAAAGTAAATAAGTAAAATCTTTAAAAAAAAGAATTTAAAAATATCACAAATGTTTTAAAAAATAAAATGAATGAACTAGGTCTACATATATTAAATGAATAATTCTTGGAAAAAAGTTGTTAAAAAGTACATTAGAAGTACAGTATGATATTTCTGTAACTTTAAAATAGAAAACAAAATGATGTACAGTTTATAGATATATATATATAGTAAAATTATAAAAACCCATAGGAATGATGTATACCTACTCAGAAAAGTTGTTACCTCTGAAGAGGATGAGAGGAAATGTAATTAAAAGTGTGTGTATTCAACAGAGTCTATAATGTTTTGATTCTATAAGGAGCTCTAAAGTAAGTATTGTAATGTGTTTAATCTAGGCAGTGGGTATGAAGATGTCTATAATGTTCTCTTGTACTCAAACAATTATATAAGTATTTTGTGTTTTTAAAAGGTCAGGATGCCACCTAAGTATGATTAGCTATAGTCCAAATATGCAGCAGAAAAGGGCAAAATTACTGAGTTTAATGTGCCCATTTTTATTTTGACTTAAATAGCTGTGGGTGTTACACTTTAATAAATTTTTATATGCTAATCAAAACTATGTGATTTTAGGTTTGGTGACTAGTTAATAGGAAGACTGTGGATGAGAAATTTAAACTAGATAAGCTTAATAGATATGTTAACCACTTTTCTCCCTAATTCTCAAATTAGAATTTGTTAGATGGCAGCATCTTAATTTGACACAATTATTTTTTGTTTTCCAGCGTTTTATTCAGTATTTGGCTTCAAGAAACACGTTGTTTAACTTAAGCAATTTTTTGGATAAAAGTGGATTGCAAGGTAAAGACAATTTACTATGAATATGAAGAGTGACCCCATGTGATGATTTCTACAGAGTTGAATTTTGTCTTTTAGAATATGTACTGTAGAGGTACCTCATATTTTAGTAATTGTAGGGAAGAAAAAACTATGTTAGTGTAAGATTAAGATTGACTTAACTACTTGGATTTTGGCACTAGATTGCCTAGGTTTGAATCCCATCTCTACCACATACTAGCAAGAACTTGAGCAAGTAACTTCACCTCTCTGCACCTGTAAAATCAGGAATAATGATAGCACCTACTCTATAAGTTTTTGCATGAGGCTTAACCTAGTTAATCAATGTAAAGTGCTTAAAATAATTCCTGGCACACAATAAACACTATGTAAGTATCTTCTTTCATTATGACTGCTAATATTTTATGCTTTATTCCAAGAAATGTAGTTGGGAATATTTAGTAGCAAAGGTAAGCAGTGTTTTATTCAGATGAATTGCTCATTGATATTCACACCTGTTATTTTATCTTATTTTACTTTTAACTTAGTAACTTGAAATTGCTGTAATTTGGTGTTGTAGCCCTCTATGCACAATTCTGTCTTAATGGGATCTGTTGTACAGTATGTATCCCAGAACTACTCTAGGAAGAACCTCAAAGGATATACTAGATAACTTGGGGGAATATCCAACAGTAAGGCTCAGTCTGGGAAATGTCTTTAGAGAAGGTGAGATTTTTGTGCTGGGCGTTGAAAGATGGTCAGGGACATGAGTTGGCTTAAGCAAAGGTACACAGATAAACATGGATGTGAAACAACATGGAGTATTTGAGATTTATAGAGCAAATGAGTGTGAACAGGATGTATGGATGATGTATTGGAGAATATGTAGTGGCAGGCAGCCCTCAAGAAGCAATTTGGGACCAAAATCAGGCAAGGAAGAATTTGATAAAGTTGGGATTTTGTAATGCAGTGAGAAATCATCAGTTTTTTGAGTTGAGGGAAAAGGGGAGAGGAAATATGTATAATAGAGCAAGCATCTTAGCTAAGTGCAGGTTGGATTAGAGTGAATAAAGTCTTGAAGACATTAAAACTGTTCTGGTTATCCTTTTGGTCCTTCAGTGGAGAGTTAATGAGAACCTGAATTGTGGCTCTTGTGGAGATAAAATCAGTAGAGTTTAGGAGCTAGTTGTGTTTGGGTTAGGTACTGTCCAAGACTGTCCAGTTTGACAGCACTTGTTCACTTTGGGCAGAGGGAAATATTAATCAGAACGAATTGAATACCTATCTTTGAGAGATTTTGGAAGACCAGTAATTTGCACATAGGACCAAGTGTTACAAGATTGATTTTACTTTAATGAAGAATATAATGCTAAGTAGTCAAGGAAAAAAATTAAGCAGGAAATCTGTTTCTCAAATTAAAAAATCTTAAATAGAAGCTAGATATATATTACACAAAACTGGAGCTGCTTTGTTTGGGGGGACATGAAAGAAACTGCTGGCTCATCTTTTTATTTCTGCCTCTTCCCTTTGTTTATTTGAACTAAGAGTCTGTGGAAAATAATATGCAAAGTACTCCTAGAGCAGAGTGTATGCATATGTCCAAATGAGGTTTCTTGTGCTTACTAGCCACTTTCTCCAATGCAGGTTACGCACTGCTAGTGATAAAGTTTTAAGACTTTTGTTTCTTTCATGTAGAGAACAGTTTTTAGGCCTTTTATTTGAAGCTCATGTTCTAAAGAGATTATAAAAGTAAGATTGAAACAGTAATTAAAAGCATGTAATTCAGTGGTGTTTTTGAAAAGGAATTTTGATTGCTGATGTATTTTGTTGGGTAGAGTTGTATATTTTATTAAATATGTAGTAGGTGTTATACTAGGTGTATATAAATATAAATAAGCTTCTTGTGTAGTGAGTGAGATAGATACTGTGTGTGTATAATAGCTGTGAGCTGTATTGGAAGTAAGAATAATGTGGGAGCTCAGAGACTTCAGGGAAGGTTTCACAGACTGAGCCTTGAAGGTTGAGAAGTATTTCCCTCAGTAGAGAGGATAGAGTCAATTAGAGGGAGCAGTGTGAACTAAAGAGCTGAGGAATATGAATGTGTACCACCTTATTGAATACACTGGTGGCTGTGAGAAATTAGGAGCATAGTCATTTTTTTCTCTTCACTAATTTTTCTTCAAGTCGCACTTAATAAACATTGAAGAAATATTTGCTGAATAAATGCAGTGGTGATTATGTTAAATCCAGTCACTTCATGTTTTCTTTTTTTGATTGTTTTGTCTTTTTAAAGTCGCAGAGATCATTAAGTAAAGTTAAATTTGTTAAATGAAAATGAGCCAAAATAAAATGGACCTGCTTTTCAATGAGGAGGAAAAATTTATAGACTTCGTTGAGTGAAGCAGTAACTAAAATGCCAGTTTTTTTCCTTTTATAACATTGATTAGATTTTATGTTGCTGAATTTTCAGAGCCCATGATTGTATTGAAACAAAGCCTTAGAGTGATTTAGGTATTCATTTAGAAAGTTTTATTGAAAACATAATTGTTTTTTATTATGCCTAAACTAACATATTGACATTTCTTTCATTGTACTATCCAATTATTTTCTGTGCTTTTTAATAAGGTTGGCATACATGGTTATGGTTGTTCTAAATAATATACAAATAATAATTTCTTAGATATGAAAATTATAAAACTACTTAATGATTTGAGGAGTGGGGTCGTGGTTCCATAGGATGTTAAATTTGAGTTACGAAGTTACCAACTAGTGTAAGACAACATCTTTTTCTAATTCCTAAAAAAATAAAAGATAGGTATGATTATCAGAAGCTGAGCAGAATTATTATTTTAGTGAAATTCTAAGGGGGAAGGTTTTTCAAAGCAACATACGACATACATGACTTAAAACTGTGAAGTCTTAGAGATTTTAATATGATATTCATTAGTCATTTAATTTACACCACAAAACTGAGTTCACGTATCAAGACATTATGGTCACTGGATGAAATGAGTTGGTTTTCTAAG
>VMDR010023069.1:0-15834 GCA_007922815.1 Macrotus californicus | reverse complement strand
AAAAGAAAAGCATTGTGTATATAATGACCCACAATAATTTTACATTCCTTTTATAAAAAAAACTAAGGCAAGACATTAAGATGGAGAAGTATGTAGAGGGAAGATCATAAAAGATCTTAAAAGACGTATTAAGGACCCTAGTTTATAGGTAGAGTGCAGAGTGAGTGTCACTTAAATTTGAATAATGTAAGATCACTTTGGAAAAATTATGTACACCCACTACATACTTATATACAAAAGATAATTTATATGTGTATGTGTACTTATTTATAATATCAATCTATCTACAGATCCTTGACACTATTTCTATAACCACTAGAATCTTCTCACTGCCAGAGAAATACTGCAGTTAAGGCTTAATCTAGTAACTCTAGGTTATTCTTTGACAGAGATGACATCAGAAACACAAATAAGGTTGTTTATAAAATGATTATCGCTAAAGTGTACACACAAAATTGAAAAATTCTCATTTTTAAAAATTAAAAAAATATTTTTTTATTGTTGTTCAAGTACAGTTGTCTTCACTTCCTCCCACCTCTCCCCCTCACCCCAGCCATGCCCACCTCCCACCCTTGATCCTACCCTCCTTTGGTTTTGTCCATGTGTCCTTTACACATTCCTAAAAACCCTTCTCCCTTCTCCCCCATTATCCCCTCCCACCTCCCATCTGGTTACTGTCAGTTTGTTCTTAATTTCAATGTCTCTGGTTATATTTTGCTTGCTTGTTTGTTTTGTTGATTAGGTTCCACTTATAGGTGAGATCATATGGTATTTGTCTTTTACCACCTGGCTTATTTCACTTAGCATAACATTCTCCAGCTCCATCCATGCTGTTGCAAAGGGTAGGATCTCCTTCTTTCTCTCTGCTGCATAGAATTCCATTGTGTAAATGTACCATAGTTTTTTGATGCACTCATTTACTGATGGGAATGTAGGAATTCTCATTGAACATTCACACATGCCAATATCCATGAAACCAAATTTGAAAAATATTCCTGTCAGCAACAGAAGCAGGAAAGAGGCACTGAACAGTGTAACGCAGGAAAGTAAAACAGTCTTATTCTCATTTCACAGGTCCCTCTGTTGGCTATATGAAGAGCAGGCTGGAGGAGGGCACAGTGAGACACTGAAAGAACAGTTAGAAGGCACCTCTGTCAGTCCTAGTGTCAGGTGATGAGAGAAGTGAACCAGGCAGTAGCGGTGGAAAGGAAAGTAGGGATTGACCAGGGAAATCAATACAAAACATCAGAATATAATCTGGAAGCCAAATGACTGACTAGATGTAAGCAATAAAATAAAAAGAGGAATAAATGCATCCCATGGTTGTAACTTAAGTGACTGGGTGTTACCAACTGAAATGGTAAAAATATGGACAAAAATAACTGGCTTAGAAGAAAGTATGAGAAGTTCAGGTTTGGTCATATAAACTGTGTGAAGCATCTGGTAAAGATATTCATTCATCTGGAGATTGACCACAGGAGCCTACGGGTGGACAAAGGTTCTAGACTAGAAATACACGTTAGGTGTTCTCAGTGTGTAGGTAGCATCTGAAGGAATAAAAATGGTTGTGAACACATGGGAAGAGGACAAGCAGTGGACAGAACAAGGGATCAAAGAGGGATGCTGAGGAGTATCAATATTTGCGGGCTGAGTAGAGGAAAAAAAATAATCATCAAGGAGACAGAAAGAACAATTAAAGAGGTACAAGAAGAATAAAAATGATGGTGTCATGGAAGTTAAGGAAGCAGTTTTGGGGAGAATTGCATGCAATAGAGAAGTCCAAGAAAATAAAGAGCTGGAAAACATATGTTGGAATTACTGATTAGAAAATCACCAGTGATTGTATCCATAGCAGCTTTGGCTGGTCAGGGTGGTGGACAGAGGTCAGACTGCAAGGGACTGGAGGGTAAATGGGCAGAAAGTAAGGGAAGAACGGTAAGACTTCTGAGGACTTGGATCAGGAGAGTACAAACTGAAGAGTAACTGAAGGCAAATGGGGCATGACAAACTAGGAGAAACATGAGCAATTATAGACTAAGAAGAGAAAACACAATAGAGAAGCAAGTGTTGGAAATATGAGAAAAAATAAAAGTGCCAGGTGAGCATGGCCCTAGAGAAGGCAGGAGGCTGAGTCAAGGACCCCAGTGGATGGGTTGTGCTTAGTGATGTGGAAGTACTGTATTTTTCCTCAAAAGTCAAGAGAAAGATGATAAGACTATATAGGGATAGAAAAAAAAATGCCATGGTCATATAGGAAGTTAAAGGATATTTCACCTAAAAAGTTATACACACATAGACACACATTTTTTTAAAGCTAGAGATGGGGAACAGTAACTGAACAGGGCATAAGAATAATGATGAAAGTAACATTTTCTACCCTCACTGCCATATGTTTGGAAATCGATCTAATTTGTTGCTCTTTTGTCCATCAGCAAAATTAAAAACTGATGAGGCAAAATCAGAGAATTGAGCTTTAATGTAGAATTCATTCACTTAACATGTGCCTACTACAATCACTGCAGATGTGCAAATGTGTGCTTGCTAATTATCAGTGTACGATCTGTACTTCATGTTTGGGAGCAGTGAAGTTCAAAGATGTGGTGGTACCCAGAGCAGTGAACTACCAGCAAAGTGTTTAACTGCATGCAGCGATCTCTATACTGAAACAGGCAGACAGCCTGTCTGTTTTAAGTCAGCGGGCAGTTTCTTTTTTCTTATAAGCAAGGACAAACATTTGAAAGGACTTCTCACCACATCCATTTTACTCTTCACAAATGTAGAGGGGGGTTACTATGGTAATTACTCAAGTAGATTACTTTTTTAAATTTTATTTTACTTTATTTCTCTATTTATTTTTTCTTTTTTTCTATCACCATTTATGCTCCCCGTACACTCTTCTACCTCCACCCACCCCTCCCCCCGCAACCACCATGTTGTTGTCCATGTTCATGAGTTCGTTCTTTCTTTTTTTTGCTTAATTCAAAATAGTGCTCCACTAAGAAAGTGAACACACGTTTAAATATTTCATTAACCTACTCAATTTTTCATCAATGTAAACTGAATTTCATGGTTGATGATTTTAAGGCTCATAAAAATAAATTCCAGCAGCTATTAAACTGAGAAGCAAAAAGCTGCCTTCTAGCTTCTGCCTGTCACTCCTCACTGGTGTGCCTTTTGGCAAGTGGCAGCCACACCGTCTCATCTCCTCTGTGTGCTGATGGGGACAGACTTGAAGGAAACCCATTCACATGCTCTGGGGAGAAGAATACACAAAACCAGCTGCCACGGTCCCTGGCTGCCCTGTTTCTGGACCCTCAGGAAAGAGTGATGAGGGTGTTATAGTGGAGATACCACAGTGTAAAACCACATAGAAAGGCATTTCCTCTCAGTTCCCTAAAGGAGTGCATAAACTCCATGCTGAGATTTTATACAATATGGCTTACAGCATTCAAGTCACTCTATCAACTGAACAGAAGAATCTTAGATTCATATTTCACTTTACAAAGTAGTTCCATCACATAATTCAATTGTTGTTCCCAACAACGCTAGAAGATATGTTATCACTAGTAATGAAATGCAGGCCCAACTTGATTAAGAAGCCTGACAAAAACCATGCAGTGAGCAAGCAAAACCAATTCTTCAGTTCCAGGTCCAATCATGTTCTAACCACAGAAAAGAGGCCTGTGTGTTTCCACACCAGCTCCTGTACATTTCCATTACAGTATTCATCTATTTCTATGTTGTCCACTTGCTCACGAGCTCCTGAATGGCAGAAGTCCTATCTCTTGTAATTTTTGTGGTCATCTCACTGAATAGTAGTATTATCTGGAGAAGATACCTTATTGTGAGAAACACCTAGTGTTACAACTTGCAGCTTGGCTGTGACCAATCTTCTTCATCGTAAATATTATGGCTCAGGATCAACTCCTTTGCAACGTATACCAAACTATAACACTTTCATAAATAGATAAGAAAGATAACATAGGATACATACAGAAAGAATATGGTTATTGCAATTCATTTAAAATGTTTCAGAATATTTGCTAACAAATAGCCAATAATATGCTTTTTACTACCTCTTTTAACCAAAACCAATTTATTTCCTCTCCTATTTGTTCTCAGTGATACAAACTTTGAAGATGGCAAAAACCATGTACATTGGAAACCAACACTTCCATAATAGAAAGCACTCATTGCCTAATAAAGTAAATAATAGTGGGCAAGTATCACTATTGTATATATCCTTATATGATGGAGGAGAGAAAAAGAAGAAAAAAGCTTTCTAGAGAAAATTAAACATTTTCAGTGACACAGAATATTGACAGGTTATAGTCTCTGACAATAGTCATTAATAATATATCTATTCATACAAACACAATTTTTAAATATCCAAGCTTATTTGAGTAATACATAGCATGGGAAAGGACAGTAACATGCCCCTGTCTCTTAAAATTAGTCTTAGAAACTACGTTCGGATTCTTCTACTCATTTGCTTAGATGACTTTTCTTAGCCTAAATCTCAAAGCAGGGCTAACAAAGCGTCATACCCAGAGAGAAATTAGAGCCTTGCCACTGCCATGTCTGCAATTCTTGTTTTTTTCAAGGAGGGACTAACATGAAGCAGAAGTCAAATGCTGCTGCTTCTTTTAACTTCTTATTGGGCTGAAAGGACCGAAGGCTGTAACTTCTTTCCAAGTCACTGGTATTACCTAACATGTTTTTCATTAGATTTCAGAGAGATAAACTACACACACATCCCACTCCAGCACAATCTAGCACACATTAAATACTCCAATTGCCAGGGCTGTCCAACCTGCAGCCTATGGGCCAAATGCAGCTCAGGATGGCTGTGAATGCAGCCCAACACAAAAGCGTAAATTTACTTAGAACACTATGAGATTTTTTTGTGTGTGATTATATGTCGCAATGTACTTAATGTGTGGCCCAAGACCAGTCTTCTTCCAGTGTGGCCCAGAGACACCAAAAGGTTGGACAGCCCTGCATGTAAAGCCTCCCTTTGCCCCACCCTGTACTATCTATTGCCATTGAATGACTATAGACATGGAGAATAAAATTATGCTAAAGTGTGAAATTGAATATAAATACATGAAATAAGATATCAAATAAGATTACAGATTCTGTCTAAAATACCCTGTAGCTCTCTCACACATTTGCCTCCACAGACATTCAGTTCCACTTTACAGAGCCCTTAGCATTTCCATTTTCCTTCCATTGTTAAGTTCCATCCTGACCCACTTCCATCTGAGTGAGTCTCCAGTACACGCAACCCAACTCCGTGGGTCCAGCGTCCTCCACCCACACACTTGCCCTAAAATTGCCCATCCCTGAATCTACAGCAGATTTATTTTCAGCTGTCCCCCCAAATATTCACACCCACATCAATTCTTGCTGCCTTTTGTCATCCATTTCTGCAGTACTTACTCACTTATAAAACTAAATCTATAGAAACAATTATCCAAAAAACATCCTTTTCTATATACCCTAAAGGTCCCACAAACTTCAGGCTATGCTTATAAAACTAAACAAATCTTCATGCACTGCACACATAAACAATTCATGTTTGTCCCACAAGTTGTCTATCTCAGCTGACAGCAGGACTATTTCTCCAGTCACCAGGCCTGAGGTGAGGGATCATCCTTGGCTTTCTCTGTCATGCACATTCAGTGAAATGCCATGTCATACTGATTCTACCTTTGACACAAGTGTTAGTCAGGACTCTCCAGAGAAACAGAATACACATACGCACACACAAGTATTTATTATAAGGAACTGGGTCATGCGATTTTGAAAACTGAGATGTCCCAAGATCTACAGTCAGCAAGCTGGAGACCTAGAAGAGCCAGTGGTATAGTTCCTGTCCAAGTATAAAGCCTGAGAACCAGGAGTTCTGAGAATGTAAGTTCCAGTCTGAAGGCTAAAAGCCTCGAACTCCTAAGGCAAGAAAAAACCAATGTCCCAGCTCAAAGGCAGTCAGAAAGAAGGAATTCACTCTTGCTCAGCCTTTTTCTTCTATTCAGGAGTTCAACTGTTTGCATGAGGGCCATCCCCATTAGGGAGAGCAATCTGCTTTACTCGGTCTATTCAAACTTTAATCTTATCCAAAAATATCCTTACATCTAAAATAATTTTTGACCAAGTATCTGGGCAACAGGTGGTCCAGACAAGTTGACACATAAAATCAACCATCATTGCACGTGTAAATCTGTCTTTCTCTAGTTCTTTCCACCACTGTACTCCACATCACCACTATCTCTTGCTCTGATTACTGAAATGCCTGTCATCTTCTAGGCCACATTCTGAACTGGCCTGAGAGTCACCTCGCTAAAATGCTAGTTTAATCATAGGACTGCCATCCTTAAAACCTTCTGAAATCTTCCCTTAACTAAAAGATACAAGTCCTCCAAGAGCCTCTGCTTAGCCCACAAAGCCTCTCAGTACATGTCCTCTGCCCACTTCTCTAGTGCCTCCATCACTCTCATTTCCATAAAGGCAATGTTAAATTCTTACCTTTTGCCAAAACACACTATACTTAGTCACACAACTATGCATTTGCACAAGTTGTTCCTTCGTCTGGTGTGTTCATATAGCCCAGGGATAGACTGATTCTTCAAACCCTGCTTCAAATTCTGTGAAACATCCCTGTTGGGCCCAGAGCAGAAGAAATCACACTCTGTCTGGGTTATCTTGTACCTTATACACACTTCTATAAATGCATCCACTAACCTGTTTTGAATGTATTAGTAACTCCCCACTGGAATGGAGAAATTCTTAAGGGCAGACACAGAGTCATTACTGGGTATTTCTTTTGCCTGACGCCAGTTTCTACATGGTTGGTGGTCTAAATACTTGAGAGATATATACAAAAAATGAAATCAAATAGCATATTTTCTATTCAGTGAAATGTTACCTGTCATCACAGGCATATATAAATATATAATTTGCCACTATCAACTATGATTCTTAGCATTAAAGATAATTACATATACTGATAAGAACAATTTAAAAGTAATGTTTATGCCACCTGGTGGTCAAACAGGAAATGCAATTTTAAAGTACGACACAATTCATCTGAAAAGTGTTTCACTTTAAAGCAACTGTCTGTCTTCTGAAGGATATATTTTAGCCTGTTGCAAAGCATATTTGAGAAATGCTGACAAAAATTTTTAAAGGTTTGTTTAATACCACTCTAGAAACCTGCATCACAATTCTAACTTTGAATATACCAAGTGAGACAGCAATGTCAAATGCATGAAATTATAAGCTAATGGAATATATGTCTTAGCTGAATTATCTTCACTGCATGAGGTTTCTAAAACAAAATAGTGTATTTCTTTTCGTATTTGTATTTGTCAGCATGGTTCAGGACTATATGACCTAACAATTCCTCCTGCCTTCAGGTGCTCAAACTCTCAACTTTTCTAGTTATCCCCATCTCTCTCTCCCAAGCCATCCACTAGGTTGCCAATTTAAACCTTCCTCATCATTGTGCTTTTGGCTTTCTTCTCGTGTTCCAATTTCCTGGATGTCCCCACCTTTCCTGCAGGCTCAAAGAATTCCTTTAAGCAGATGACTCTCAAATTTCTATCTTTAGTCTTACCTTCTCCATCAAGTTCAAGTTCCTAGGTATCTCAACATGACTTGATCCCAGTACTTTAAACACCTCACATGTCCAAAAGAAATCATATCCTTCACTTAAACTTGGTCCAATTTCCAAATAACAGTACTACTGCCCTTCATCTTGAACATCAGAAACCTAAGAATCAACTTTGACTTCTCTGTTGACCCCCATACAGATCCCATTGACAAACAATATTAATCCTGCCTCACTCTTCTGTTCCTTGTACCTACTAAATTTATTCTCATTTTGGGGGCCTTTGTATTAAATGTTCCCTCTGCCTGGGATGCTCTCCACACCCCAACCCCAATTTTCTCAAGGCTTCTTCCTTATTATCATTCAAGTGTCTGTTTAAATGTCACTTTTTCAGAGAGGCGTACTGTGACGACCACCCAATCTAAAGACGCCACCGGAATAATCTTTGTCACATCTTCCTGTTTTAATTCTCTGAATTTCACTTTTCACTGCCTGATCTCATGCACAAGAATGCTCACTCCATGACGACCTTGGACTGCCTGGTTTACTGCCTTATCTCAGAGCCTGGAATATTGAGTAAGAGCTTAATAAATATTTACTCAATAAATAAAAATCACTTTATAGCACCTCTCTTATTCTATGCCAAAATAATTACATGTGAGACCTGGGCTATGACAATGATGTTCTTAACTGCAGTCTCCTTCCTCTTCCAAACAATTCTGAATATGACTAGCCGATTACTCTGCCTAAATAACCTATTCACAGGTCACCTAAAGAAATCACTTTCAGAAAGCATACTGTCTGGCACATGTCTAAGCACACACCCAATAAATGTTCATTTCCCTTCTATTTTCCTGCTGGAAAATCTCCAAAGGTTCCTTGCTGCCTACAGAATAAAGCATGTTTTCCACTAGCTGTCACACCTCTTCTTAATAAGCTCCAACCTAGTTTTTAATCTTATTTTCCAAAACACTACTTCATGCTCTGCATGCCACAGTCAAGTTAAATCACTGCCAGTAGATTCCTGTGTCTGTACTTCACACTGTTCCCTCCTGCCTGAAATGTCCTAGTATCCACACTTTCTAAACCCTACCCATTCTTCAAGGTCAGCAACTTTCTCCAAAAAAACTTTCAAAAGCCCTGTCCTGCAAAGTGAAACAATCGCCCTCCTTCCCCTCCTCTGAACATCAGTTTCTCTCTCTGGATCATCAGGTCTCAACGGCTCTAAACAGTGACTGTGTGATCCCAGGGGCAGGGCTTACATCGTTCCTCTCTTTGTATTCTCCACATCATTTGTAGCTGATGGCTGACTACAAAGGGGGTGAATATATGAACTAAAGAATTTCTCTAAAGGAAGAGTTATTAAGAAAAAACTAGGAGCTGACAAGAAGAAGCAATCACTCTGGATTCTGTCACTTAGGGGGCAAAGACTGGCAGTGTGGGTAAAAAGCATAGTCCTAATTTCATTTTCTCACACAGTATCAGGTCTAGAGATGGTGGACACTTACACCGTGATGCCAAAATCACAGCCCTACAAAATAACATGAAACCCTTGAAAATACAACGCTCTGCCAAGTGAGCCAATGAATCAGCCTCCATAACTGCCATTCATCAGCGTATGGATGTTATGAACACCATGTGGAATTGGTAATTCCTGAAATCAGCAATACACCGCATTCACTGGTCTGCCAAACCACACGGCTTTCTACAGTCTAGCCCCAATTACTTTCCTGCTGAGATTCCACAGGAGATCGCCAACCTCTCCTTGATCAATCCTCTACTTTGATTTCACCTCCTGACCCCAGGGCTCCAATTGCTCACATCTATGCTGTTGTTCTAAGCTGGTTTGGTCCCCCAATCCCCCCATTATGACAACTGAGGTTGACATTCATTCCCACCAATATGTCCATTTGACTTTCTTTATCAAAAATCAGAAGCACTGAGGTCTTTCATCCAGCACAGTTTCCCCCACCTACACACCGCCATAGGTGGAACATACTAAAATCAAGGATTCCTAGGCATGGGTGAGCAGTATTTCCAGGGGATGGCTCCAGGAACTTGTATTCTAAAAAAAATCACAGGGGAGTCTCAATTGAGCAAGTCTCAAAAACAATGCTTTTCTCTACTACCACGTCACTTGTTTCTTGCTAGGCTCAGTATCTCCTAGTTATAGGAACTTATATGAAAGGATCTTACACTGGTGGTTTTCAATCTTTCTTGCATATTACAGTGACTTTGGGAACTTTTTAAAAAAACTCCAATAACAGACCATAGCCCATGCTAAGTACATCAGAATCTCGGGGTGGGGCAAACATCAATATTTTTTAAAGCTTTCCAGGTGATTCTTGTGTGAGAACCACTACCTTAGATTAATTTATGTTTGTTCTGCTTTCTTTGGGTAGCAGGGAAGTGAGCTGTGTCCTGTTCCTGCCATCCCTACTTTCACCTTCAAACCTCCCAGAAATGTCTTTCTGTTTCTTCTCTCTGCATTCATGTTTAATTCATGTTTAATATTTCCAAGTACAGCTGGATTCTCCCTCCCTTTTCAGGGTTCACCTTTGCCAGTTTACCTTCTGTTCTGCAGAACTAGAGCTTTACATATTCTAGCTGCCTCCTTCCTGCCTTGTCCTTAGCCAGAACACTTCCCTTGCCGACCACAGCCTCCAATGCCTACCCAGCATTCCTGCTCCTACTCCCACCTGCACTCTCCACCCAGCAGCCAGAGCAAGAAGTTTGAAACTCCTGCTTAATGCTCCCCAAAGGAGTCCCACTGAACAAACCTTACATAATCTGGGCTCTTGTCCTTCCTCTGGCCTCATCTCCTGCCTTCTATTCCTCACTTGCCCTGCTGCGTAGCCACTGGCCTGTTCCTGCCTCAGGGCCACTGGATGACTCTGCCCCTGCAGGGGTCCATGCCAACTCCTTTCCACTGTGGGCTCCCTGACCACTCTGTCTAAATTAGCAGCCCTGCCCCACACCCAGGCACTCCATCACTTCCACCTCATTTATTTTCTTCACAGCTTTTAACTCTCTCAAAATTTTTCTTGCTTACTGATTGATGTATTATTATCTGTCTCCTCCACTGGATAAATGCTATTTCTTCTATCTTCTACTATTGGACCTCCAGAAATCACCGTTTTTGTTGAAGAAATGAATCAACTGACCACGAATAAATATAACCAAAACCAAAACCTCTAGATCATATGTAGTGTCTTCACATGTGTCTATCTCAGGAGATCCGGCCTCTCTAACTAGACCACAGTGTCATAATGAGCAGCAAGTAGGCTTTTTCTTCTTTTCCAACCTTGAAAGTCAAGAACAATACTGACAAATACCATATATTTAAGTACTTACTGATTATTTGGGCTATTTTAGAAGATCTTTAAAAAAGACATGTGAATTTTTAAACTAATTTTCAGATACAGGTAACCCTCTGCCTAAACTGTATGTTTATGCTACCACACATGAACAAGAAGAACAGGAAGTCTCTCGTTTTAATTCACCTAACTTTTTCACCTTTCAGTTCCACTCTCCAATTTACATCCACCTCATTAGGTCCCTTGCAAGTTGTAAATCTACAACTGCAGGCTTGATCTGTACGTGGCCACTGAACTGCCTGATATAGAGCCAAGCATGTATTTGGTCTGATACACATATGTTCAGATAAAAAATATAGAGACCTAAATCAAAACACTACTACAGGAATGTCCCAAGATAAGTGCATTTCTAGGAATAAGGATTTCCTCTGACTAGAACATTTTTTAAAAACTGTCTTATAGAAGGCTTATGGCTATGAGTTCTGGTTTCAAGATTTTATCTATCTATTTATTATTTATTTAAATCTGACATCAGGCCATGGAATCTAGGCTTCATTTAAAAACTACCCAAAAATTGCCCTGGATGAGTGGCTCAGTTGGCTGAAGGGTTGTCCCAAGTACTAAGACAAGGTTGTGGGTTTGATACCTGGTTAAGGCACATACCTAGGTTGCAAGTTTGGTCCCCGGTCAGGGCGCATATGGGAGCCAACCAACTGATGTTTCTCACATCAATGTTTCTCTCCTTCTCTCCATGCCCCCCTCAACTCAATAAACATATACTTGAGTGAGGATTAAAAAAAAATTATTGTACAAGACTAGAATCAATTTTTTTCCAAAACCTTATTGATAATCACAGATAATAAGGAAACTGCTTTCTATGAAACAGAGAAAAAAACTCACAAAACTCAGGCAAAGTTAATTTTTTAGTATCACTTAAAGTATGATTTTATTTATGCCCATGGTGGGCATTACTGTCTCCCAATGCCCCTTCTTATTAATTTCAGAATTAGTAAAAGTTCATTCTGTCCCCAGGTAACTACTAAACATATATCTTCAAATATCAATAACTTAGGCTTCTGCAAGGAAATAATCATGTAGTCCTAGGATACACAAAACATTCATAAATCCCCTTCTAATCTTTAGTCCTAGTGACTAAAAATAATGTATCTCTCAAGTATTATAATATGAGCCCTAAGACACACTAGTCATTTTCCTAGTGCCTTTCAGAGCCTTGATGAGTTCACCTATTATCTCCCCGCAGTGCCGGGGGTCTTCACAAATTCCGTTGACTCAGGTGAAGGCACTCTGCTCCAGGATCCTCACTGACCCTGCTGGGCTCAGAAATCACCACTCCTTTTCACATGGAGATGTCACTCCAAGAGGAGTCAGGCAATGGATTTTGTAGTTACCAAAACAGAATTATACAATATTGGTTCATTAAATATAAGCTCTTTTTCCCTCCCAAAATGCAAAATATTTTGACCTCATAATCAACAAAACCAATAAATAGCATAGAAATGCATCACTGTTATCACTGCCAAATAAAAATTTATTTCCTCAAACTGTCAATTTTCAGTATTTTTTTAATTCCCTAGAGCTAGTCAAAGCTGCATTATTTCTGTTTGTTTCAAAATGTACCTTTGGAACCTTTTCATTCCCCTGCCAGGATCCTAGTCCAGGCGCTTTTCATTTCTTGCTTGGAACACTACCATCTTCTCCTACGGGGCTTTCCTGCCTTCAGTGTCTTCCCCTCTCTTACATGAAACACAGTGTCGCTGGATCAACACTAGTCTTAGTCCATAACCTTTTAATGTCTCCTCATTTTTGCAATAAAGTCCAAACTTCATAAAAGCAATCCTGTCTTCTGGGTAACACACCACACTCAAACCTCAGAACACACTTCCCTTCGTGGGTTGAGCACACTCCTGCTTACTGAAGTTCAGGGCGTCATTCAGAGCTCTCTCACATGCTATCTCTTCCCTTGAATGCTTTCTCAACATATACCCACAATTACCTTTCCATTGATAGTCATGAAATTCATTGCCTATTACATGCACATGGGTCTTCTATATATATTCTGTGGCTCTCAGCAAAGTTGCAATGAACAAATGAACTCCTGGTCACTTGATTTAATAGACAGTTCCATTTCCACATTGCTTGACTTCTCATCTCATGCATTTCCTCATTCACTAAATATTCTCTTCACTTAGTTTGTACGATTAAGCAAAAATCCTAATTATCATTTTTCTCTCTCTTCATTTTGCCAACTGCTATAGTCTGAATGTTTATGTCCCCCTAAAATTCACATGTTAAAATCCTAACCCCCAAGGTAACGATATTAAGGGGTGAGGCCTTTGGGAGGTGATTAGGGGATGAGGGTGGAATCTCCAGAATGGGGTCAGTGCCGTCACAAAGGAGGCCTCCAAGAGCTCTCACCCTTCCACCATGTGAGGACACAGCAGGAAGGTGCTGTCTTCGTAATTGGCCAATTTTGAATCTAGGAATTAGATGCCTTTCATTTCACCCTGGAATAAAACATTTGAAGAATGACATAATAGCTCGTCAGATGCCATAAGTATATGAACTAATTATAGGCTTGCTATGAAAACCAAGAATGATTCACATGTCACAGCCTGGAGACATATGCATTTTCATAGCTAACATTCTTTTTTTAAAAAAAATTATAGCCAATAAAGCCCCAATGACAACTCTAAAATATGGCTGTGGCCAAAAGTCATATACTTAATTCTGTAGAGTCTGTTCTCTAGCATAGGAGACAAAGTAAAAACATCCTTCATTCTGAAAAAGAGGTGTAGCCAGAGACAGCTCAATAATCAATTATTACATGTGAATTATGATTAAAATATATATGTATTCTTGTGAGGAGTAAAAAGGAGAACTCAAAGTTAGTTTTCTGCAAACATCTTATTGCTAACCATGCAGAACTCATTACCACTGATTTTACTATTGTTATATTCCTGAAAATAAAGTCCTTTCTCAGGGGTTCTGGTTTCCATAACTTTCAAGGCTGAAGTACAAAGCAGTACAGCACTGCTTCAGTATTACGGCTGACTCATCCATCAGTCATTGTAAACATCAGTGGTCTAGGAAATTAAATAAACTTGACCAAAAGAACAGCATAATCTCTTACCATTAAAAAAATGAAATTAGCACACATTTTTCAGAGAGAAAATAAGCCAAACAAAATATATTCTGCCTTGCCAGAATAGATGATTTTATAGATTTATTCTATACACAACACTGCAATTTGTAAAGGCACCAAAATAAGGGCTTAAATGATAAGGTATGGTCTCCTACCATCAAAGAACTAAGAAAAAGACAAGCCCATAACTAACTCTATTATAGGCCACAAGGCATGTCAAACATAGTGCAGGTGACATGCTGTAAGAATACAAAGGAATTAGTTCAAACTGGGAAAAGCGAGAAAGATTTCATGTAGTATGAGTGTCAAGGGACCATAAAGCTTTCATTAGAGGCCTTTCATATCAGGAAAGAGCACGAACAAGAAGCCAGGGGCACGGGCAATGGCTCAGAGAAGGTGTAGCTGGAACACTGGGGATGCAGAGGTGTGCAGAGGGTGAGGCTACAGGTCTGACGAGTCTGGGTTCACAATGGGGAGGGGCTTGAATGTAATCTGTCTGTAGACAGCAGAAAGCTATCCGCTGATTAAAACTTGGTCTTAACTGTGAGGAAAAGCTGCAGAGGCAAAAAAGGGCAGCACATGATCTACAGGGCATTCCTGAAACAGGAGAAATGGTATTTTATAGGAGAGAGAGGAAATTATAGGGCTTTTGTGGAAGGAAAAGAACACTGTAAATTATATAATTGAGAAATCAGAGCAAAAGAATAGAATTCAGATTAGAACTTTTTATAACAATATAGAAGAGGAGAGAATGAAAATCAAGTTCCATTAATGTAACTCCCAAAATAATTAAACAGTACAACAGCTGAATTCCTCCTACTTAGATTGCCAGGCCTGCAACACTCTGAGGATCTTCTACTTCTGCTATTGGACCAGAACTGAGAATGTGACAATGGCCAATTGTTCAGCTTTACTACCGGAAAGAAAAACACACCCTTAAAGCTTTGTTCTTTCCTTTCCCACTTGCATAATCTGCTCAAACAGCTAGATCTAGGACTTCACCAGATACAACTAAACAACAAAATTTCAGTCAACAAAAACAAAAACAAACAAAAAAGTAAACTAGGTTCTTCTGATATTAAGGAATCAATGACAATTCCCATCAGAGAATCAAGGCCAAGGAGGAAGGAAACTAGCATTTTTTTAAGTCACTGTGTCAGGGAGCTAGGTGCCAAAAATTCCCCATTGAACTTCACCATGGCCGGGACTATCCTCTTTCTCTCCATTGTCATTTTACAGAGAAAAGTGAGTTTCATGGGAAGTGACTTATCTAAATAACTTAGCAAATATTGGTAGATCTGAGATTCAACCCAGATTCACCTAACTCCAAAATCCATGCTCTTTCCAATAAGCACTCTATGTCAGAATATGTCCTCAGCAACCCTTCCTCCAATTAACAACATCTCTTCTTCCTTTCTTGGGTCTTTCTTCATATATTTATGCATGTTTATTCTTAAATTAATCATTGAACATCTACTGGACACTAGACCTTGAAGACGACCATCCATCACTGTGTAAAAATGTTTTACACTGAGCAAGGTGCTCCAAGCATTGTCCCTTTCCTTACTCAAACACGTTATCAGAATGGATGTTACAATCATATCACATCTATTTACGTCTAAGATGTATTCTGGTAAACACATAGATTCATAATATTCATGCCATAAAATCTGAGTATCTGCCACTTTCCAGTAAACATAGGAAATTTTAGTTAGTTAGGGGGGAAAAGCATTTACTACAGA
>VMDR010023068.1:0-15834 GCA_007922815.1 Macrotus californicus | reverse complement strand
ATTTATCCTTCTTTTCTATATTAATTTTAACATTGGGTAAGTAAAAAGTAGGTTGGGGGAGGGAGGGAAGAAGGAGGGGGGAGGAAGGGAGGGAGAGAGAGAGAACAATATTATCTCAGCTTGCAAGGGATATAATTGTGTTCCTAGAAAACTCAAGTGACAAAAAAGGCCCAAGAATTAATAAAAGATTTAATAAGATGACTGAACACTACATACACACACAACACACAAACAAAAAAATCAATAGGTGTTCCCATATACTTTCAAGCATATGGAAAAATTTCATTCATAACACTGGCAAACAAAATACTGGGGATAAAATTTTATAAGACCGGACCTATATAAAAGAGAGCTATAAAATCTTGAAGACTACATGATATGAGAACTGAACAAACAGAAAATTTATCATGTTCTAAATGGGAAGTCTTAATTCATACAAACAGATCTCCCAGAATTAATACATAAAGTTAATGCATTCTAATTAGAATCCCAATAAAGAGGGGTTTTTTTGTTGTTTGGGAACTGAATAAAATTATTTTAAAGAAGACTATGGAAGAATAAGTACAAAGAATAGCTAAGAAAATTATTTTTACAAAGAATAGTAAAGGGTTGTATGCTACACAGAGAGAGAGTTTTGCCTAATGGTTAAGAACATGGCTCTGGAGTTCATACCCTGTCTGTGCTATTGACGGTAGGGTGTAGAACATGTTCCATAACCTCTCTGCCCCTTAATTTCATCATCAGTAAAATGAGGATATTAGTAGCACCTAACTCATAGGGTTTTGTGAGGGTTAAATCTAAATTGCCTGGAACAGTATACTATAGTAAATATTATAACTGTGCTGTGTTATTATAATTACTAAAAAGTCAATATATCAAAAGAGTATCATAAAGATCCAGAAGTAGGCAAAGAGATAATAGACCAAATTAGAAAATTGGAAATGGAGTCCAGCATGCATGGGAACTTAATGTACCGTAAAGGTAAAATTCCAGTTTAGCAGGAAAAAAATAATTTATTTCCAGAAGTGACACAATGGGCTAGCCATCTGGAAGAAATGCATGTCATATACAAAAATAAATCCCAGATGGATTCCAGATTTAAATGTAATCAAAAAATAAAACTTTTAGAAAAATTTAGGAGAATAATCACCCTTGGGAGAAAAGAGGCCTTCTTAATTAGGACAGAAAACTCAGACGCAATAAATAAAAAGACAAACATATTTGACAGCAAACAACATTTTTCTATAGCAAAAATAATAAGTATAAATAAAATAAGAAAATAGGTTATAGTCTAAGGAAATATTTGCAACACCTTCATCCATTTAACAAATATTTAGTTGAACACCTTTTGTGCAATAGGTACTACCAGATGCCATGTGGAATAAAATATTCAGTAAATGCTTCAAGTTAGGGTTTGATTTATTATCTGGTTATTTGTCTAAGCAGTATTCCTGTATTCATGGAGCTAGCTTACCTTCTACTGATAGGTGATACGTATGACTGACAACACACAAAGGGTTCTTACAAGTGAGAGAGAGAAAGAAAGAATATAAGAATAGTAAGAAAATATAAATAGACAATTCAGAGAATTCCAAATAGCCATAACATGAAATTATATCTGTTGTGTTCATATGGTGGAAACACCACATATTTCTTCCCAACTTTGCGTTCAACGGCCTCATGCTGGTAGTTTGAACCCAGCCATGATGAGAATGTTTACACCAGGGAAATCAGCAAATGCTAACTAAAGTCAGAGCTTGATTTATTATTTCTTTTATGTGTCTAACTTAAGAAAGTGATGGAGAGAAATGTTAAAAATGCAGATTAAAGTTAAAAGTGTGGCTTGTCTGTATCTATCATATTATGATAACACCAAACATTAAGGAAATATTCTTCTCATATTTGAAAACTATTACCCAATTCAGCACAGAAGTCACTCCCCTCATTGACAAGTGAGTGAGGTTCTGACACATGCAGTGCTAAAGTTGAAAGAGATTTCAGTTTAATGAATGTAACTTATATGAGGATGAAAAATAGTTTAATAGTAGACCACATTTCAAATTAAATGATAACAAATTTATTTGAAAAAATTAGTGAATTGGAATGGAACTCCGTTTGTCAAATCATGGTTGAACAGTGATCATAGATTGCATATAGATTTAAGATTTCAGAAACAATCAACCAAAGCATTCTGTAAGATTCAATTGGCTACATAAAACTTATGATAGGATACTATATATTCTATTATTATTTGTAATTTTTGTATCTCTACTGTCAGTAAAATTTGTGATAAAGGTATGTATTTACATATATACACTCTGTGTCCGTGTGTAGAGCCAGTTAAATATTTACTGCCCCCCATCCCTTTAACCAATATTTATTCATATGGCCAAGGGAGGCTTGTTTTATCTTGACAACTTTGTGCTCATCTGAAAATTCTATTACCATGGTAAAGGATAGGCTAAATTTGGAGAAAGAATTAGCAGTCTCTGACACAGCACTATTACTTTCATTTTATATAAGAGGTAACAGACTCAGAGAGGTTAAGTTAGCTTGCCCATGGTCACATATCTAGTTAAGATTAACAGAGATTTAGACTCATGTTTGTCTAGCTTCAAAGTATTTTTTTTCTCCAGGCCATTCTCCACCTCCAAAAATATAACACACTGAGTTTGAGGTAATGGTAGAATTCGTAAGTGAAAGAATTTTGCAATTTCCCCGTAGGTATGTACTTTATGTTTCTATCACAGAGAAAAGAAGTCAATGAATAGCTAGGGCTAGAAAGTCAGTGGGAACAATGTGTATTCTCTGGAAAGCTCATTTGCCTACGGGGAGAGTAAACCTAGGGCTTTGCCTAGGGAGGTAGGGAGTTATGTCTAGCTCCATGTTTTTTTCAGACAAAGCCCACATGATTTATTATTATTATTACCTTGGAAATAAACATTGCTACAGACACATCATGAGAGACAGATGATAACCAGAGAGAATGTTATGAGACATGAGAATAAGGCAACTTGGAAAATTGATCAGTAACACCCTCTCTCTAATGTATTTAGCTCTGTTATGAATCTTATATACTCCCAGGGTTGTCCAACCTGCGGCCCATGGGCCACAGGAGGCTCAGGAAGGCTATGAATGCAGCCTAACACAAAATCATAAATTTACTTAAAACATCATGAGATTTTTTTTTTTGTGATTACATGTCACAATGTTTTTAATGTGTGGCCCAAGACAACTCTTCCTCTTCCAGTGTGGCCCAGAGATGCCAAAAGTTTGGATACCCTGGTAACTCCTTGAGGTCAGGAACTATATCTTGTTAAATATCTTAATACAATTTTTTCATATAGTTAATGAGTAATTAATATTGGTTGAATGAATTTATCATATGAGTGGATTGTGATTAAATGTACTCAGTACTTGTTTATGTAACACATATTTTATTGCTCTTTAAATATTCCCTGAGAGGAGAAGCCATGTCTTCTTCAGGACCCAAGGTTATTCAATTATTTACCTAAAAGATATCCATTAAACTCTTGCCATATATAAAGCACCATAGAGTGAAAATACTGGCCATTCCTTAGACTAGGAACTCTTCGAGGGTGGGGACCACATTCCTTCTTTTCTCTCAGATTTTCCATAGAGGACTGTATATGTTCAGAAGGCAAGTTTCATTATAAAACTAGCTAAATTTATTGCAGCATTATTTACAATCACCAAGATATGGAAGCAGCCCAAGTGTCCATCAGTAGATGAGTGGATAAAGCAACTCTGGGACATTCACACAATGGAATGCTACTCAGCCGTAAAAAAAAAAGAAGAAAATGTTATGCTTTGCAATAGCATGGATGGACCTGGAAAACATTATGCTAAGTGAAATAAACCATCAGAAAAAGACAAATATTGATACCATATGATTTCACTCATATGTGGGATCTAATGAGCAAACTGAACTAACAAGCAAAATAGAGACAGATTCATAAATGGAGAGCAGGCTGACAGCTCTTGGGGGGGGCAGGGGAGGCGGGGAAGGTGTTAGGGGGTGGAGGGATCCAGTAAAAAGGGAAAAGGACTCATGGACATGAACAACAGAGTGGTGATTGCGGTGGGGAGGGGACTATAAGGGGAATAAATGGTGACGGAAAAATACAATAATAAAAAAAGAACTAGACTTTTAAGAGTATTATATAAGGCTGTAAAAGTAATCAATAGAGAGTCAATGATAAAACTATAACTAGGAAAACTTGGGAGTAGAGGGGAGGTGAAAGTTCATACAAGTGAGTTAAATTCCCCATCTTTCATAGTCAATTGATAAGATCTAAATTTGGCAAATCAAGAAATACATAATTAGCATATTAGTTTGACTGATCGTGATGAACAGCAGAAGAACTAAAAATAGAAATGACTAAAAATGGATACTTCCTATCTATTCCAGAGAAACACTTCCACATGTGCACCAGAAAGTAGGGACAATGATGCTCAGCTCTGTGTTATAGTAGTGAAAAATGGAAAATAGCTGAATGCTCATTGTACATAAATAAACCGTGGCACAGTCACATTATACAACAGTTTAAAGAAGTAAAATAGATATATATGCATTCACATGGAAATATATCTAAGACTTATTACTAAGTCAAAAAAGTAAGTGTCTGGATAATAAATGTGATGCACCATTTGTGCAAAATAAAAACCAAAGCAAGCGTACTCATAAAGACTATGAAGATCTGGAAACAAACCCACCACTGTTAACAATGGTGGTTATCTTTAAGAAGGGGGAATGCAATTGGGGTGATGGTCAAGGGGGACTCTAGCTTTGTCTGTATGGTTTGAAGTGTTCATGCATGATTTGTGTGGCCTAAAACTGATCATTAAAGTGGTTACCACTGTGGCAAACATAGTTTTCTCATTTATACCATCTATGACATAGTAATTTCTTTTTATTATGTTTGTATTATTTTAAAATTATAATTTTAAACAACAGGAAGCAATGTTTTTACTCCTTTAGTTACAGAAAACTTCATAGAACAGTGTTGCTGCAGGCAGTTCTCTAAGCACAAAGATTGCCCTCCCCCCAGCCCCATAAATGATAGTTATTTATGACCACTTCATGACATAGATGTGTACAGCTATTTACCATTTCTGCTGGGAGGATGGATGTTCACATTCGTATGAGACAAAAACAAATCAAGATTCAACTAGACAGGCTGCTGTGGGCTTGGGGATTAGAAGAGCAAAAATAAAAATAAAAAACAAACTCGGCAACATACTCTAGTAAATCACTTCTCTTTTCTGTCTTGTTCTTACGAAAGAATTTAACAGCCTCATCTGGGTTGCAGACATTTTTATGTACTCGCCACTGAGTTTTAAAAAGCATGAACAAAATATTTGGCTAAACTGGACTCTGGGCTGGAAGCTAGATTGTAATCATGGTGGATTTTTTTGTCCAGGATTTAATATTGAAGTGTATGTATGTTACTTCATCTGTCTAACAATGACTCTTTTCTTTTTTAAAAAAATCTTTTTTGAGCAACCTTTCTGAAAGCTTCAAAATTTAACCAGACCTGGTAGGTTTCACTTCTTAAAACCAAGTGAGATCATTTGAACATTAAGGAGGTGAGAGAATATTTCTTTTGATTCTTATTAAAATTCGGACCTTCCAACAGCCTCCTTCCTTCAACATCCCACCATTTTGTTCTTTCTGAACCTTGAGGGGTGGGTTGAGTTTAACCTTCCTCTTCTATTGCTTTTTTTAAGTCATGATTCACTTGGGAAGAACTTGGAATTCCAAAGCAAGAATCACAGGTATTAGTTCAGATGGTAATTGTGAGCATTTTGCTTTACCTATAAAGGAATTAACATTAATGAGTTTGTTCACAAACAATATTATTTAATCCTCTCAATGTCCTTGGAAGGCTGAGTTTTAAAGAGGAAACTGAGGTGAAGGGTTAGGAAATTTGCCCTCGGTGATGCATGACAACAAACTGCTCTCCATTCCAGGCCTTTAACAGGGCTCTCCTGGTCCAGTTATCTAACAGGAGGTCTTTATTAAAATGCCTACTGGGCCTGCTTGTATAAAAGCACCTTTATGCAGTTTAGTAAACTTGAAGGGGCTTTAATGAGAAGATCTCTTAATGAATCCTTTTGAAGTTGCCAACACCTTTCAGATATATTTGTAGTGATACCATGAGATGCTTTTTAACCTGTTGAAACAAAGCACCCTATCTTTGATGTTGGGCTCTGAATCCTAACCTGCATTTCTACCTGGGGCAGTGCATTTAGGGCAGTGAACTGACACTTGAAAAAAGGATCCACATATGTGGTGTCCCCATTCTCATCCCCTTCTCTCTATTTGAACATCCCCCTTTTTGGTGTAGGTAATGTAACCTCACTCCTGAGCTTTGGGATGTGCAGGAGAGAACCATCAAGTCTTCCCACCCAGAACCAAGTAGGGAAAGAAAGTAGATAGAGGTCAAAGCAACAAGAAAGACAGAAACATCATAGGATCTCTCTCTCTCCTATCCCACCTCATGTCAACTTGGCCTAGACACTGACATTATTCCACTCACGCTCATTTTAAAGGTACCTAAACCAAATTCAAAGCTTGGAGTCTGGTCCATCAAATCACGCCTTCATTTACTTATCCCATCTGCCACCTCCCCAATTTTCCTAGCACTAGGGCTGCCCCAATGTGACCCAGGCTTGTTCTTCCCCTCTTCTTCCCAAGTTGATATTTTCTTATTCTGCCTCATTCCCATCGGTTCAAAATGTCTGTGCCTTCCACAGTGAACAGGCCTGATAAGCCAATCCACGCAAATATACTAAAAAGCTTAGAATAAACCCCCTTTCTCCTCTCAAATAAGGCATACATAATTTCTTCAAGAATAAAATATCCGAAACTAAACAGAAAAATTGTCAATACATAAAATTTCTCTCACCTTATTTTTTAACTAACTTATCAAGAACATCTTCCTATATCAGTCAACTTTGTGCAGCATCCTTTTTAATGTTTCAAAATTGAATTATACTTTCCTGCCTCCCCCCTGTTGAACATTTAGTTTCTCTCCAGTTGTTCACCATGAATATCTCATATCTAAATTAGTACACACAAAGTATGATTTCTGTATCATAAGGAATGCAGCCTGGTGAACAGGGAGGAAGTCCCCTTGAAGGCCTCTTAGGCAGCCTCATTTTCTGTATGTGCTTGGGGCCAGCCCTCCTTCTAATAGTATCTCTGTCTTGGCTTGCAGTTGTCACTCTGAAACCTATTAGTTGGGGACAAATTTGGGGAAAGAGCTTCGAAGCTAATAAATTTTGACATGTCTGTCTAAAAATTTGTGTTTATTGTATATACCTCTTTTTATCAGTTTGGATAAAAGCTGGTAAGATTTAACCAAAATCTTTATGGACAATTCATGTCTGGGCAATCAGAAAGATGATTAAGTTTCTTCAGTAAATTTGGATTTTGTGAGGCCAGCAGCTGATCTGAGTCTTTAACTGGCTGTTGTATCTTCCTTTGCTTCTACAGCTCTTTTTTCTCAGCTTCATAAGGTCAAGAGAGTCAGTAATTGCCCCTCTCTTCCCAAATTATGTTGGAATATAGGCATCATGATGATGGTGGTGGTGGCGGTAATGACAGCACAAACAGACTCTGGCTAAAGTGCTTGTTCTGTTGGCAAAATCTTCTACTCCAGAAACAATACTGTAGAGCAGAGGCACCGGATAATCAGAACTGGAGTCTTCTCATTTCAGAGGAAATATGGGGGCTCAGTGCTCTTCCCATCTGCCTGCAATGGGATCTAGCTTTGTGTCCATCCTGCTGTTCCTAGTTCCAGGAAGGATAGACTTTATAACTCTTTGATGATTAAAAGGCAGACACTTGAGGATAAAGCTAGAATTTAGGGAAAGGTTCATAAATCGCCTTTTAGTCACTAGAAGACTAAAGACTTTGCCTTCAAAATCCTGGGGATAAGGGATTATCTATCATCTTGATGTGTTCAACATTCAGTTATAGAGAGAAGCTCAATTTTAATGGAATACTAGGAAAAGAGTCTGCTGGATGATCAGGTGTTGATTTAAGGTATCACAGAGAGTGTGTATATTCTGTGTCAGAAAGATGGAGGATCTTTCCTTGTGATCAGAATTAGAGGACTTTCCAGCAAAAGACACCTGAAAGGCATCTGTATACTACACCAGAGGCAATTGCCAGGTTCTCACAAGCTATTCCCACTTCACACACTTTCCATTTTGGACCATGGTCCTCTCATAAAGCTCTAGGCTTGACTTTAAAGTACAAGTTGCTACTATTCAAAGTTCAATTTCATTTAATGAGGCAAGGACATATGAATTGATGAGAAGCAGCCATGGGTTTGGGGAGATGATAGCAGTTTCTGTTGTATGATTTGAGGGACACTAGAAAGACTCCACTTTTTCTCCCACCAGATATGCTCATTGCATCCATTAAGAATTTTTTTTCCCATGGAGTCATAAGGCCTTTCTGACTTCCAGAGCCAGAAGCCCAGAGGCCCCAGTTATGACGTGGAGCCTTCCCTTAGTGTCCACAGGGGCATTGGTTCCAGGACCCCCAGTGGACACCAAAATCCGCAGATACTCAAGTCCCTTACATGTACATAATCTATGCACATCCTCCCATATACTTTAAATCATCTCTAGATTACTTATAATACCTAATGCAATGTAAATAGTTGTTGTATTGTGTAGGAATAATGAAAGAAAATAAAAGTCTGTACATGTTCAGTACAGACACAATCATCGTAGGCCTAATTACATAGTATGTGTTAGCAACAACTTAACTTTTTTTTCCCCAATATTTTTTACCCATGGTTGGCGGAATTCCGGAATTCAAAATGCAAGGATCCTGAGCATTGACTGTAAATATCTCTTGAAAGGATCACATAATCACCTAACATTTTAGACATGGTTGATTATATTATCATTTTTATTTTATATGTTTTAAACTAATGTAATACTTTTTCTATTGAGAAAAAGTATGAGAAAAAATACTTTTTCTCATTAGAAAAAGTATTACGACTCTGGTATGTAAAAGGCAGAGTAACTCTGGCTGAAGCAGGGTAGAGGGCTAGAGCTCACCTACATGGCTTCCTCTAAATCTGAAGAAATCCAGAAAAGCAATAGTCGATTGTATATTTTTTATTACTTTATTGTTGTTCATTTAAATTGTATATTTTTAAATGAAATTTGAATTAAACATTTGAAGAGTCACTTAAGTAACCCCAAGGAACTTTAGAATTCCTCAATATATATTTTGATAATTAAAAGCTGGGCAACTAGACAGCATGTGCTTCTTAATGTAGTACAGTAGGAAGAACATAGGGCCACCTGTGAAGTTTCTCTACCTTAAAAAATAAATTGAAGCAAGCCTCTAGTTCTAAAGTAGCTGCTTACAGGAAATAAAGAGCTAGAGAAACAAGTTAAATTACAGCAAAATACAGAATGAAGGAAATTATACAAGACAAATGAACCAGTTTTTTGTAAACCAATAAATAAGCATGAAAAGGGAAAGGATGGTAGGGAAACTATTAGATTTTAAAAGACAACAATACCAAAAAGACAAACAGCCAAGTTTAAAACTGAACAAAGGACTTAAATAGACATTTCTCCAAATTGAGTATACAAATGGCCAAGAAGCATATGAAATAATGCTCAACATCATTAGTCATTAGGAAAATGCAAATCAAAACTGCAATGAGATGCCACTTCACACCAATGAAGATGGCTGCAATAAAAAATGTAGAAAATAGTAAGTACTGTCAAGATGTGGAAAAACCCTGGCTGGTGTGGCTCAGTTGGTTGGAACATCATCCCATAACTAAGAGGTTGTGGGTTCCATTCCCGGTCAGGGCACATGCCTAGGTTGTGGTGGGTTCGATCCCCAGTTCGGGCACGTTTGATCCCCAGGTCCGGGAAAGTACAATCCCCTGTCTGGGTGTGTAGGGGAGGCAACCGATTGATGCTTCTCTCTCACATCCATGTTTCTCTCTCCCCTTTCCTCTTCCCTTCCTACCTCTCTAAAAGCAATAAAAAATGTCTTCAGATGAGGATTAAAGAAAAATGTGGAAAAATGGAAACTTTTGTACATTGCTGGTGGGAACAGAAAACGGTGCAACCTCTGTGGAAACCAGTTTGGCAGTTCCTCACAATGTCAAGCATAAATTTACCATATGACCCAACAATTCTACTTCTGGATATATACCCAAAAGAATTGAAAATTGGTACTCAAACAAATGTATGCACCCACGTGTCCATAGCAGCACTGTTCACAATAGCCAAAAAGTGAAAACAGCCCAAATAGTCATCAATAAATGAATGGATAAACAAACTGTGGTGTATTCATACAATGGATTATTATTCAGCCACAAAAAGAAATAAAGTACTGATATGCGGTACAATGTTTTTGAATGAATCTCAAAAACATTAATGCTGAGGGAAAAAGCCAGACACAGAAGGTCACGTATCGCATGATTCCATTTTATGAAATAGTCAAAACAGATAAATCCTTAGAGATAGAATGCAGATTGGTGGCTGCCGGGTGCCGGTCGGTAGGAGGTGGGAAAGAAGAACAACCGATGAATGAGGTTCTAGGTTTCCTCCTGGGATTACGAAAATGTTTTAGAACTAGACAGAGGTGGTGGCTGCACAGCACTGTGACTCCATAACTGCCACTGAATTGTTCACTTCAAAGTGATTAATTTCATGCTATGAGAATTTTACCACAATAAAAAAAATAGATGGGTAGATAAATGGACAGACAAGCAGATAGACAGATTTTTTTTAAAACAGACTTGGAAAATACACCAAACAAATGAAATGTATAGCCCTTGTTTTGATTCTCAGTCAATTGAAGCAATTATAAAAGTGCCTTTTTGAGGCAATTGGGGAAGATTGGATATGAATTGTTACATGATATTCAGGAATTATTGTTACTTTTGTGAACTAATGGCATAATGATTGTTTTTAAAAAATTCCTTTTCAGAGATTCATTCTGAAGCAGGAGTCCCCAGCCCCTGGGCCACAGATCGATGCCTGTTAGGAACCCGGCTGCACAGCAGGAGGTGAGCTGAGTGTAATGCCCTTGAATAATCCCGAAACCATCCCCTCACCCATCCGTGGAAAAATTGTCTTCCAAGAAACCAGTCCCTGGTGCAAGAAAGATTGGGGACCGCTATTCAAAAGTATTTATGAGTGAAATAATGTGATATCTGGGATGTACTTTTAAATACTCAAAAAATTGTTGAGAGGGAGTATAGTTGAAACAAGATTAGCAAAATTTTGACAATGAAGAGCCTTACCACGGGGGACACGGACATTATTGCTACTTTTGTGTATGTTTGACATTTTCCACAATGAAACACTATTTAATGTGCTTAAAAACCATTGGTTTATTTAGTGCCATTTATGGTCCTTCAAGGTGGACATAGGAAAGGTGACTGAGAGGTTTTGGGTAAGCATGGGAAGAGGAAACAGGGAGAAGGAAAAGCAGCAGGTGGAGGAAAGGAATCCTGGAAAAGAACACAAAAGGACTCTAAAACCACACAGTCCACAACTTGGCTGCAGGAAGGTCCCTCAGGAGAAAAGAGAAAATTGTGCTGCTTCAGCTGTAAACAGCCCCACCCTGACTGCTTTCAGTCACTATAGTCACAGGGAACCTGGACATGGGGTAGGAGACAATGAGTCCTTCCCCAGGGCAGAAGAAGCAGTGTCCTCATCCTGGTTACCAGTAGCCAAGCATTTACTGGGCACAACCCATGTATAAAATACTGTAATTATCAGCACCTCCAAGTTAGACCACAGCCTTAAACAGTAGTCTACCGATAGTGATTGCATCCAAACAGCCCTTACAGAACTTGGGGACCATCCCTTCCTGGAGATGGAAGGGAATCACAGATCTCTGAATTTTGTGAAGTCACAGTGGGCCTTAGCAGTATTGAGTGTACTGGCCAGGAGCCCTGGGCTCTAGTCCTAGATCTAACAACTACCAGCTGTGTATACCTCCTCTAGTTGTGAGTCTAGTTGCTGACTTTGAGCACCCTATTTGTACAATGAGATTTTGGATGGTTTCTCTTGTCCCTTCTACCTCTACAAAGCATCCATGTCATTCATTTGTTAATTGCATGAACATGTATTCTATGAATAACTTTAATACATCACAACTAGCAAAGTACTCTAAGCCTTTGTTAAACACAGAATCTCTAAAAAGTCTTCTCTCAGCAAAACTCTCTAAGGGCCTCATGGCTTCATGGGTTGAAAGTTAATTACTAAAGGCTTTTCCTCTAAATGGGAAAGGCACAACAAATACCTTTCTCTATCCCTAATCATAGGTTTCTCATAGGTGGAGCCCTAATATTGAAGGAGAACAGCTTTACTTTGCATTTATTGAAGGGCAAGAAGTTCTTCCCAAATTTGTTTCCTTCCCTATATTTAAAAATCATCCTGAAATTTTGCCATCCAGGGGAAAGTTTTTCTAGCACTTTTTTGTATATCTTTTCCAGGCATCATTTGTAATGCTTACATGGTATGGCTTTGCATTAATGCACTGTAATTTACTTAAATATTCTCTACTTAGGTAGTTTCCTACTATAAAAACACTGACAGGAACATCCTGGTACATACATCTTTGTTAAGTTGTCCAAGAAACTCCTAGAAGTGGAATTTCTGGGTGAAAGGAAATGCACATCTAAAGTTTTGATAAAACTGCTTAAGCGCCCAGAAAGACTCTGGCAATTTATTCTCCCCCAACACTATATGAAAATGCCCATGTCACTTCATCTTTCCAAAGTGAGTGTTAGCATTCATTTCGGTCTTTGCCAATCCATCCTTCCTGACATTTTACAGGGTCTCCTATAATGCTGTGCTTGCGTTTCTATACCTGAGAGGTGCTATAATGCCACTGTAAGTTTATCCAAAGGTGGCAGCTCCCTTCCTCTGTTTCTGAGGGAGCAGGATTGGTCACAAGTCACCTGAACCTCGTAGCTCTCAGAGCAATAGTCAGGAGTACACAGGAGTCGTGGCTTCTCCGTTTCTTTGTCCTGCTGCTGTAGGAAACCAGCTTTCCACATCCATGCCCTGCTCCCAACCGCAGGAGGTACTTGTTCAGATTCCCTGTCTATTCATGAGCAATTAAAAGTTAATTCACCATGGCTCCTGTTTTGGCTACATAAAATAAAGCCCTCTTGCACCCCAGTTCTGCAATTAACACTGATTTGTTGGGTATAATGTGAGCTTTACCAAGCAGCTGTGAGTGATAGAGGAGATTTTATTTTATTTGGATTACTTTCAATTATGATTCCCCGATATCTGCCTGTCTTACAGTTAGCCAGACACAGAGGAAACCCCATACCATAGGTAACTCTGTTTTTCTGTCTTAAAGATTCAGTTTAATAGATGTTGTCAATGACCTATCAGATTGCTAGGGATTTTTTCCCCAGCAAATTAAACACCTAATTGATTTATTCTTCTGGCCAATCTTCCCTCCTCTGCCCCTACCCTTGTGACATTCTAGTCGTGAGGTTATAAAAACATAGAAGTTATGAGAACCCGTAAGGTTCAGAACATGCTGAACCTTACTTGCCTAAGGTTGCCTTTATGAATGTGTACAAATTCCGATTCCCATTTTCCCTGCAGAGAGCAGGCTGTTACATATTGCTCTCAGCCGCATTGTGAAATCAGCTCTCTATCTTTAGGGCCTCTCTCCCTGAACACGAGCCTCTCTCACATAAAGCACTGATCCAACTAGTGTTTTTAGCCAATGCACTGATAGAAGAAATGAGGGTGTTTTATTCCCTCTGAAGAGGACATGCTATGAAAGGCAGGCTTTTTAGAAGGGTCACAGAGGGCTATGGATTTTTGCTGGTTGTAAATCAAGCTGTTGATAAAAAGCAATGTGCTTTCCGGGAAGGTGTGACTTGAAGTAGCCCTGACCCAAGACATGGTGAATATACAGCATGTTAAATAAGAAGCAATGGTCACCTGGGCTACCGCCGGGTGGCTCCAGTAATTTGTAAAAATTGTATGTTGAAGACTCGAGGGAGTACTTTAAAATTATGATCTTTTGGAAGAGGCACTTCGTTGCTGGGCACAAGGGGCAGCTTTTGGAGTATGTGGCCATTGGAGGGCTCACCTGCCACTTTGGTTTGAATCCATGCCCTGTCTTCCCCCCAAAAGGAGAATCAGCTTTAGGGCAGACTTACCCATCCGTTTTGAACTATGCTTTCTTTAAATTAATATAAAAATCTCATAAACACACTCTCACAGAGACTCTGACAGCTTCCACACATACTCAATTTAGAAATCATTACCTTCTGCACAGCCCCACCAGCCTGGGAGATTTTACCTAGCTTTACTTGCAGTTGTTTTAATTATGAAAATAGTAAGCAACTGTTTTTATCTGCCAAAGGTCTTTAAATATTGAAAATGACTTTTCTATACAGCTCTCCCAAGGGTGGATGATGGCCATCCTAGAAGATCAAAACACACAATAGTCCTAACACTTGCTAGCCTGTACCTCCTTTCTGCTCTCCTCCTGTTCACCATTCCTGTGATTAAAATACTAGCCAGAAACTCTATTAGTCATTTACACTTCAGTGTGAGTCTATGTCACTCTGTTGTTTCCTTGGAGATATGTGTGGATTAAGCCTTATCTCTGAAAGTGAAAGGCTTCTGATTAGGGGGCACACATTAAACCTGCCAAAATCTAGAACCCGCATGGACATACTAAATCAGCTTTACCAGGGGTGTGGCCTGAGAAACTTTATTATTGCAAAGTTCCCCCAAGTGGCTCTGATGCATTCCAGATCTGTAACCAAATAATTCACCTTGTAATGCACATTTACATTTCTTGGCTGCTCTATTTTTTTTAACGTATTCATCACATTTTAATAGTTCTCCACATTGTGAATCTCACCTTCCCATTGAAAAATCCAAATAAACTGTTTTCCCAGACTCCTTTGCTGCTAAGATGTGAGCATGTGACAGGTTCTACCATTCAGATACAGCTATGTGAGACTTCCAGTGAGAGCCATCTAAGGAAACAGCCTGAGCACTGGGAGTTTATTTTGGCTAATATGGGTGACAGTAGAGGCAGTGTGTTTCTGGGGTTGTCAGTGGTGCTGCAGCTGGCAGGTACAGGTAGAGGCTGTGTTATTCTGAGGTCAGTGTTGGCAGCAGCTCCCTCACCGGGCAAGTTCACCAGTGTGGTTCTAGATGTTATTCCTAGAGGCTCAGTCTAGAGTGATTCTCAATCTTGGCCCTGCATTTTGAACTCACCTGAGAATACGTTTTATAAAAAAACACCAATGCCTGGATTCTACTCCCACAGTGTGGTTTAAGGCATGGGGTGTAGTACAAGCATTAGCCCTGAAGTAATTCTAATGTAATTCTAATGTGCAACCAAGTTTGAGAACTTCTGACCCGAAGCCTCTGCCTCCTTCTTTCCAACAATGATTTAATATTCAATCAATTATTTTCCTATTAAAATAGCTAAAATTCATTCTGCAGTCTGCAGTCAAGAAGTCTGACCAGAACAGATTCCTAAAGTTCCTTTCAACTCTGAAAATATAGAATTTTATGGTGTTCTGTCTTTTTTAATTATTGGAGGGGCACCAAGACAATTTAGTGGGGGAAAACAATCTCTTCAACAAATGGAGCTGAGACGATTAAATATCCAATTCTGAAAATATAGAATTTTATGGTGTTCTGGTTTTTTTAATTGTTGGAGAAGTATCAAGACAATTTAGTGAGGAAAAACAATCTCTTCAACAAATGGTGCTGGACAATTGAATAGCCACATGCAAAAGAATGAAG